>CAJQUW010009912.1:0-81029 GCA_907163375.1 Prostheceraeus crozeri
TTATGTTGCGTGTGGCGCGTGAGTGTCCTCCCATTTCATTCCATTCATCAATTCGTCTCATTGATAGAGACAGGTAGAACTCATGGTTCTCATAATGTATGCAATGGAAAGTTTTAGGCAACCTTCGACAGTTGGCTAAATGTCGCCCTGGCGCGAATGCATACTACGTTGAGACAGAGGCAATCACTTGCAAACATGACGCAGAGAGGTTTAACAAGATTGACCATTGCCGAATGTCCCTTGCGGTATACATAGCTACGGGTTTCACCGCCGCCCTTTACAGGAACGCCCGTCGAAAGGAAGTATTACACCGAACTTCATTTGCGACGTTCAAGTTGACTGATAGCAGATTCAACTTAATGATAGTATTCGCCAGTCCGAAGACTGCCCAGGGGCCCCCCAAACAACACCCCACTACACACGCAATCACACCACCACAACACAACCACCACAAACAAACCGCGAGGAGGTTCTATCATGTCTTGCCCCATGGTGGCCCTTAAGAGAGCCGATGGTTCGTTCTCGGGGTGTGTGGTAGGGACTCAGGCTTGTTGTTTCGACTGCGGCTCCGGCAACGGGGCGGGTGGTCGCTTCTCTTGGATGTCTGTAAGAAAGAAGTAGTGAGTTATCATCTTACATATCAATTTAGTCATATTTACTTACAGATCATCTCGGACGCTTCCTCATAAAGGAAATTCGAAAAAAAGATCGGATCACGATGATCGAAGGTGAAGTGTAGACACTCCACCCCTTTCTTCACCCGAGAGTAGCATTTCTCCCCTCTTCCACGCTCGTACAAGAGAGGAGTTTCTGATACTCTCCCCTTTCTAATAGGGATGTGCAGACGACTGGAACGCACCCTTCGATCGCGATCCACCAGCTGCGCCGAACGGTGCAGCTCGTGGTTCGTCTCGACAACCTTAGCCATCTGCACACGGGAGTCTCTCCACTTCCTCCTTCAACCTTCGTATCTCCTTCTCCCTACTTTCCCTCTCTGCTAGCAAAGCCTCTTCTCTGGCTTTCCCCTCGAGAGTCTTGAGCCTCTCCTGCTCCAACTCGCCATCCCGCTCGCTTAATCTCTCCTTCACCTTCTTCATCTCTCCGGCCACGTTCTTTAGGTCCTCATACTTTGCCTTGTATGAGAAGGCCTCCTCCTTCAACTTCTCCGCCTCTTTCTTTAATCTATCCCGTTCGGCGATCACCGGCGGGCGCTTGATAAAATTGCGACATTGTGTTGCAATTCCACTCACAGTTACGGCTGTAGGGGTCTCGCGATCGAGGTCGACGTCCTTGATAAGTTGCGACTGTAGCTCTCCCTCCTCCTCCTCACTATCGCTGCTGGTCAGCGAACTCTCGCTACTAAGCGAGGATACAGCGGCAATCGCTTCAATGGCGGATTGTAGCTCAGTGGCCTCAGTGGTGAAGAGTGAACTCCGTTCTTGCTCGTTGGCAGATTGTAGCTCTAAAGAACGGAGCTCAGTGGCGAAGAGTGAACTCCGTTCTTCTTCGCCTACTTCGCCTGTTTGACACTCGCTGTGTTGTGAGTGCCAATCCTCCAGCCGCTCACTTAAGCGACTGACTTTGTGGACTCCGCAATAGTAGCGAGCGACCCCTATCTGTTTCTTGTTAGTACAAGCGTGCTTTTTGAAGGCGTCCGCTCGGAATACCTTCCGGCATTGACACAGTTTCAAACTGGTCTTCATATTATTGTATTTCGGCATTTCTGAAGCGAAAAACGGAAAACAATGATTTTTACACTTAGTGAGGAATGATAGATTTGAGTGTAGTGAGTGGCACTCGATCCCGTCGACAGCCCGAAGGCCTTGTACTGATCACTAGGGAAGTGAGAGATCTTCCCCGATACCCGCTATTTACAGCTGAAGACATCATTGTCACTGCCCCGAAGTGGTAACAGCAACGCCGAGTCAAAGGTAGTGAACAGTAGCTGGGATCTAACCCCTCAAAGCTGCCTTAGACTTAGTTAAATTTGAAACATGATATCAGATTTGAACTTAGCATACTTGAAAACCTTGAGGAAACATCCCAAGTTATTGCTTTGATCAGCTTGATAGCAAGCCGTAGAGTGCTTGATTCACCAGCGTTTTGCAATGGAGATGTTTAGAGGCCACCCATGACAAGATAGCTAAGACTCAACCGATTGGCGTTCAAAGTGCTACGTTGAGAGCTGTGTCAAATGCCCAACATGAGTTGCCCCAGCGGTTACGGTCTTAAATATGACACATTCCCTTGCCACACTTATCACTACGGCATCGTCCGCCGTCCCGAAGGAACACCCTGTCAGTGGAATATTACAGCAAAACTCTCCATGTCTTGCTCGCTTTCAGTGAAAAGCCGCTTATACCATGAGAAGACTGGCTCAGACATCATTAAAAATGCTTTCATTGACTTCAGCAGGGTCGAAAACCCCAGAAAACCTCCAAAACTAGTGAATTTAAAATTTTCAACTTTTTAGCACTACTTATGAAATTTTATAAGTAGTCCATCACTTAGGGCAGGTCAATAGCGACCGAACCTTTTTTGAATCAAGTCAAACGGACTTGTAGAAGCAAAGTTACGAGCCTTTAAAGTTTTGGAGTCTTTTATGGCCTGGAGACGAAGGCCATCTCCTGGCGAACCTCTGACGGCTAAGTCTGACGGCTTAGCTGATATCAGCAATGAAATTTTCTAAGTCGGTTTCTTACAGAAACTTGGAATTTGGAATGTCCGAAGCTATCATCGGAGCTCAGAGAGACGACCTACCTCTGACAATCGTTCTCCTCTAAATGACAAGTCTCCGTCGGTTCCCAGCTTATATAGTGTGTGACGATCAGCTGATGACGTAATACCCATCATCCAAACACCAAAAATCCCGTCTATCTCCGGTTCTAGTGCTCCGATTGAGCTAGAAATACACCATTTCCATGTAGAATTTGACGCTGAATCCGAATTTGGCCTCCGTTTTCCCATCCGATGCTTCGTTTTGGCTCTACAGTAGGCAGCCATCGCAAAAATTCTAACTCTGTCGTTTTTTCGAAAAATGTTGAAAATTTTTCTCTCCGATTGACTTGAAACTCTCTGATTGACTTGAAACTCACCATACAGATGCAGAATTTCATGCTGATTCCAAATCTGAAATCCGTTTTCCCATCCGATGCTTCGTTTTGAAGCTGCAGCCCAAAACGTCCCAAATTCTAACTCTGTCGTTTTTCGCCAATGTCCCAAAATCTTAAATGGCGTCTCACATCTAAACGAAGACAGATAGGAACAAGCCGATTCTTTCACTGAATTTGTCTCACTCTTAGCTTTCAATCGAGCTATCGCACGACAAAATCCATCCACTGGAAGCCAAAATCGAAGCAAGCTGTCCAGAGGGGGGGGGACGTCAGTGAAATTTCAGAATTTGATGAAAAATGTTTTGGTGACGGTCCCAGGTCGAAATTCCACACTTTGGAAAATTTTCAAAATTTTACCCATACAAAGTCACTCTGACACTTAGGATTTTTTCAGGTAAGCGAGCTCCGACCTAAAATCTTGTAACCACTCTAACTTTTGAACGAAGACAGATAGGAACAAGCCGATTCTTTCACTGAATTTGTCTCACTCTTAGCTTTCAATCGAGCTATCGCACGACAAAATCCATCCACTGGAAGCCAAAATCGAAGCAAGCTGTCCAGAGGGGGGGGGACGTCAGTGAAATTTCAGAATTTGATGAAAAATGTTTTGGTGACGGTCCCAGGTCGAAATTCCACACTTTGGAAAATTTTCAAAATTTTACCCATACAAAGTCACTCTGACACTTAGGATTTTTTCAGGTAAGCGAGCTCCGACCTAAAATCTTGTAACCGCTCTAACTTTTGAACGAAGACAGATAGGAACAAGCCGATTCTTTCACTGAATTTGTCTCACTCTTAGCTTTCAAACGAGCTATCGCACGACAAAATCCGTCCACTAGAAGCCAAAATCGAAGCAAGCTGTCCAGAGGGGGGGGGACGTCAGCAGAAAATTTTTTCTCTCCGATTTCGCTGGAAACATCCTTCCTAACCCAAAATTTCACGTAGATTCCGAATCTGGCCTCCGTTTTCTCATCCGATGCTTCGTTTGGGCGCTACACACCAAAACGTCCCAAATTCTAACTTTGTCGTTTTTTCGAAAAATGTTGAAAATTTTTTCTCTCCGATTGACTTGAAACTCACCATACAGATAAAGAATTTCACGCTGATTCCAAATCTGAAATCCGTTTTCCCATCCGAGCCTTCGTTTTGAAGCTACAGCCCAAAACGTCCCAAATTCTAACTCTGTCGTTTTTCGCCAATGTCCCAAAATCTTAAATGGCGTCTCACATCTAAACGAAGACAGATAGGAACAAGCCGATTCTTTCACTGAATTTGTCTCACTCTTAGCTTTCAAACGAGCTATCGCACGACAAAATCCGTCCACTGGAAGCCAAAATCGAAGCAAGCTGTCCAGAGGGGGGGGAGGTCAGTGAAAATTTTTACTCACCGATTGCCTTGAAACTCACCCTACCGATGCAGAATTTCACGCTGAACACGAATCCGACCTCCGTTTTCTCATCCGACCACTCCTTCCACTCGAAACAACCCATTTTACAACCCAACATTCAGCACGAAAAACATCACACACTATAGCCTCAAGACTAATCCTGGCGGTCGCCCAAGTCCACCACGACACTCAGACCCAAAGCACCACGGCGGCCGACCACGACACTCTGCCGTTCCAGAGGGGGGGGGAGGGGGAGGGGAGGGGGAGGGGAGGGGGAGGGGAGGGGGAGGGGAGGGGGAGGGGAGGGGGAGGGGAGGGGGAGGGGAGGGGGGGGAGTCAGCGATGGCGGCCATCTTGCGCTATCTGGTGTTTGTCACTTCCTTACTACTTGCCATCTCAGATAGTAAGTCGAAGAATCAATAGAAACCTCATTATGTCTACGAAATGTTAATGCAGTTAGTGACACGACATTTGAGACCTTTACTATGAAGATCACAAATATCATGAGGGACATCTACACACATGCATCAGCTTCGTTAGTTAGCCAAAAATTACGAAAGCGATCTGACGAGCGGTCATTGCTATCAATAGGTCATTGAAAAAATTTTCTGGTTTGTCATCCAGCAATTCGGATAAGCGAGTTACCTGTTACAATACAATATCATGCAACCCAAATATCCGCACTTTGATAATATATTTTGTGCGATAAGTAGTGATACGCGTAATGACTTATTAACTACTCTAATGAGTTGTAGATCTTCTTTAAAATAAATAATAATGTTAACTACATTTTCAGTTGTTAACTACAGTTTAAATTCAAATGTTTTGAGTTTATGTACATTGATAACCGCGAGCTGACGTATAGGAGTCTGGAACAGTGAACTCGCCAAGCATGTCATCAATTTTTGATTTCAGTGACTACAACGTCAATCAAAATTTACTGCTTGCCGTTGACTTATCAAACAATCCACGATTCAATATCAAATGCTCGGGTAGTAGACCCTCGGGTTGTATTGAGATCCATTATTCATTGCACCTATAGACTCCACATGTTACATAGACTATCACGCGTAGTGAAATTATTCAAGATCTGGAATAATTTTACAATACATAGGCTGAGGAATGCACAATGCTTCCAAAATTCATACAGGCTAAAATTATAGAGTTGGTATGTAGGTAGAGTGTCGACTCAAAGAAGTATCTGTATACAGTCATTTTAACATGAAAAGATTCAGTTTTATGCGGAGATTGCGTTCGTGCGGTCCAAAAAATCATTTGAGCTGTTTTCAAAAAGAGTTTTTGCCAATTTAAATACTACCGACATGACGCCCTGTTATAAGTAGCATGAAACAAGTTGGATATCAAAAGGAATGAATATTCGCTAACAAGCATCGTAACTAAGCGGAAAGTATGCTGATGATCAAGGAAATCTAATAAATAACATTATAATGGAAGTCTTCATGAAAAAGTTGGGATCTTATTCTGTTGTCGTGACTGAAATTTCATATATTAATTCAATTTTCATCGGCATGAATTTATGATTTACTAAATTTATGTTTCACATGAATGGTGATGTGGACCCATTTACATCTTTCAAAGTCAATTGAAATCATTGTCTTTGATTCTGTTATTTTGCTGTGCCAGTGGCAGGTTGCTTATGATATGATCACGCTTAAGAAGATTCTCTTGAGGTTCAGCATGAAAGCAATAAATTGATGGTCGTCGAGTTGCCAATTTAACAAACATTACCTCTCCAAGACTGTCATGAAATGGACAATCTGTAAAATGCTATCATTTCCTTCTGCATTCTACCATCATGATCAGTCAATTCTTTGGTAATTTCTTCAAAGCTGCATATATGTGCATATCTCACATTTGGAGACAATTCCGACTGCATCCCCCTCGAATTCATTTGATAAAATCGAAAGTGTATACACATTGGGGATTTACTAAATGCGGAGTTACCACTCTACCTAATACTCTATGGCTAGAATACATGACTCTGGAAACTTTATTTGAGATTGAATAGGGGTTGTACAATGTACATGTGCAAGCTGCGGTGATCATTTTTAACTGTTTAGAGAACAGTTCGCAATCTTTATTTCACAAAACATTCGTGTAGATACTCTCAAATTATATTGCATTTGCATGCTCTTAATGTTGAAATGATTGACTACGTAATTTAATCTCGACTGAATGTCGTCAACTGTTGACATGGGCCTCATTAAATTAATCGGCCTGCCGTCGTTGTGAGTAGCCGGCCGGTCTTCAAAATTTGCGGCCGGAGCCGGGCAGCGCTACTAAAACCGGCCCGGCCGGCCGGCGGCCGGTTCCAATCCTGGCCGATATACACGATTTCGCAATGAAGCATGCCACGAGAGCATTGAGTTTAGGAGATTTTGGAATATTTCCAAATGAAAATCACTTTTACAAAGCAGCAATTTTCTATTGGATAAAGCTGTTATCATCAAATTCTTAAAGTTTTGACTAATCTATTCAATAAAGTATCAAAGAAAAGCGAAACAAAAATCAAGTGAGTACAAATCAAGTGCAATTAACAGAGAATAATCAGAAAATTTTGTCAAAAATTAATTAATGGAATATTTCCGTAAACAATGGATTCAGAATGCAAAATCCTGTCAAACTGGACTAAGCTATTTAAGATTAGCAAGATTTGAATGCAATACAAAAAATATCTTAATCTAAACGCAGATGGAACGAAGTTCAAATGTTGCTTAAATATCAAAAGGTTGATCATAAGCTTGCAGTTAGAACAGGAAGATATCGCATAAATCGAGATAAGCCAGAAAACAAAATTTGTAAATTGTGTGATACCGGCGACATCGAGAGTATAATAATATACATAATCGTTTCATTTCATTATTCAACGTCCAGTTTATATTGAAATTGAATCGCTATGAATCCCTTCATTCATAGACATCTATGAAGAGCATCTGTATTCGATACTACATTCGGTGCATGCAAATGAATTGAAATCAATGTCCTGCTATTTGACAGAATCAGAGAACATTGCATGTAGAAACAATAGGACTACATCTTTAGTAGCAACTTGACAAGTGAGATTTATTCACATCAGTTAAAGAAAACTGTCCGCGTCAGATTACTCGATTGCTAATTTATCTTTCAATCGAGATGGTTGACATTTGCATTTGAGTTCCTGTCTTTCAGTAAGTTGATTCATTACAGATGAGATGCTGTCCACATTACATATTAACTGATAATCGCTCTTGTACATGTTGCATATTTGCATGTTTTTATTGACTCTCTCTCTCTAAATGAATTTTCAAAAAATATTAGATCAGGATTAGTCACTGATAGAAAAGTTATCGTGAATTAATTAGGCATGCTAAAGAATTGAACCGTCAATTAATAAAACAATCCACTTGTGCATTTTGATGAATGTAATTGAATATCGAAATGTTTACTAATTTTTGTTCATCTCTCCTTGCATCTTTCACATGTGTTCCATTGTATAAAGAGAAACATATTCGAACATTTCAGCTACTCCTCCAAGCCATCTACAGCTCCAGTTTTTGCTTATGTTTTAATTTTATCTCGTTTATGTTAGCCGCAAGTTAGCAATAAAACATTTTTGACTTTTGACATTTGGTAGTCAAAGACTGCGAAAACTAGTCTATCGTTATTCTCCTTTTCTAGTTCGCTTTCGTAGTCAGATCAACTTCACGTAGTTTTCGCTGTCTACAGTTTTCAGTGTACTAAACCTTTTTGGGGAATTTGTAAAATCAGCAAAATGCCTAAATGGCACAATGACAAAAATGACCAATTGTGAGATTTTTTCTTGAATTTCATCATGCTAGATTATACGAGCATTCTGTAAAAAAAATAATGATGAAAGTAATTACTAAAATCCATACATTGAGAATGCTGTTGGGCTGTAGCCTACATTTCTAAATTGTGTGAGAGAAGCAATGAGCATAAAATGCATTCATTGACAGCTGCGGAATTCGGCTGGATTCGGCAGCCTTTGGAATCGAAAAAGTTATATGAATCAAAGAACGTATAACAACTGCGTTTTGTAGCTGGAATGGAATGGGATTCATAAATGATCATAATATTTCATTATCATTCAGATATCTTCGGAATTTTGAAGTAAAGCAATCTGATTCTTATTTGCTTTCCGCTCTCAATATGAGGAATGTGAAGACATTAAATAAATTAATATTGTGTCAATATCTGACGAAATACTTGTTCTGTAGAACTAAACACTAAAAACCATGGAACTTAATACAATTCATAATTTTTCATTGTATTCATTCCTCATTCATAACAGCTGGTTTTGTGCAAGCAGAACTGGAAGCGGGCCCGTGCTTTGAGCGGGCCGGACTTGGGTCTGAAAATTTCCTCAAGCACAGGGGCCGATCTTTGCTATGTTTGAAACTAAGAATAATTTCCTCTTTTGATGATTTTAATTCTCTTAATCAATTCATGTGATGGTTTATCAATATGATTATTCAGCTATAAGATAAAATAAATGCGATATACGACCGTAAAATGGTCATAATAAATAAATAAACAAATAATAACAAATAAATAAATAAATAAATAAAAATAAACAAAGAGCCAGCGCGCATGAATTTATCAGCTATCTAATGCCGTGCCGTCAAATCAAGTGACTTTTAATCCACTCATTCATCTAAGAAAATTGCGCAAGATACGGCGGGCATAAGCCGGCACAGTATCATGGATCGTAAGAGAGCAAGAACTTTGTATTTAAAAGATAATTGTTTGAAGAGAAAAGGTGAATCAGAATTTAACTGCGAAAGCTTGATCTTAACTACGAATGCTAACTTTCGCAGTCAAATTCTGCGATGAGATCAATTCGTTTTTACATATTGATTGTTTATTAGGCTGCCTGTTTTATGCACTATGTAACACTGAATCTTACGCTGAATCTGAAATAACTGTTACTATCCTAATTTAAAGAATTATATTTTACGAGTGTTGCACTTTACATCTTTAAATTCTATTTGCGTGTTTTTAATTAATCTGAGTTCCACGTTCCCATTTGGCCTATGGCGAGTGATAATTTCATTGATTTTTTGTGAGGAATGGCGATAAAGCATAAGCTGCAATTTATGTATTCAACTTAAAATAAATGAACTGCAGAAATCACCGACTCCCATTGCAGAGTAAAATGGCGAGTATTTCTACAATGAGAAAATATAGCAGCCTGTTGTCAAAAATGCAACAAATACTTCTGACAACATAAAATTACATATAGATTAAATCCTTTAGTCATAAAGAACAACAAAAAAAATGTTGAAATCCCCTCAATCACAAGCGATAGCAAATTTTATGGGGCGATGAAGACGATAATGCGATTACCCATCACGTAGTCTACAGCCAATCCATGTGAAAATCTTCAAGGTAGGAGTTTAAGGAAACGTGCTTGTTTTATAACATATTTTTTATTTATAAGACATGTATTTTTTGTTTTTTTGAAAATTTCTCATTTCAACGGTTTACCTTAAGTCAGAGCTGGAAACGGGTCACCGGGTCACTGATTTTGGCTCGGGTCACTCGCGTCACGGGTCAAGCTCGTGACCCGGCTGACCTGGTCCCAAATAGACTTAAAGTGTAAATTGACTTTTCTCGCTACTACTTTCGAAATTCATTCCGTAGCGTTTGTCTTGAGACTTTTCTGAGTGCGATTGTGTTTTGTGACTTCGGACTTAACACATCAGCAACAAAAATTGAAATCGAAAATTACCGTAGGCAGAGCCATGCTGGCGAGCTGAAGAATGCATCAAGTTGGTGGCTCGATCGAGCGAAAAGTGGAATTCCCCATCCTCGTAGTGCAGTAGCGCAAGCAGTTTTCGTAATACAGGCATGCAGATCGGAGTGGAAACGACACTTCTCAGCTTTCAAAGCTGCGAACATTATTCGACCTCAGCGAGCAACAATGCAACCAAAAACAGTTGAAGCGTTGTGCGTCGCGTTGGAGTACTATGAAACTCTCATTCTCCCCTCTCTCACTCAGATTATTTTCAATTTAATGTGGAATATATGTACTCAAAAATACTGATGAACCATAGATTTATTTACATAGGACAATTTGTACATTTTGTTTTTAGTTTTTTACCATCTTTGATTTCGAAAATTTATAGAACTGATCAATAACACAAGTACCGACTTTGTCATGAACAGATATAGTTACAATTTTTACACTGTATGTTGTAAATTGTTGTTGTAATTAATTTTCCTGATCGATTGTCACATTAATGCAACACGCTTGGTTATTTGTTTACATGCAAGCCTGTACAATTAAACCTTGAAAGTAGTTAAATTGTTTTTATATAGCGTACTGAAGCCTACATTGCATGTAATCGTTATTACATATTTCATAATTAGATTGGCTACAATATCGATATTGTAATGCTTTTTTCTTTTTGAATGATAAGTTACCGATAGGCTTACTAAATAGTAAAATGGCGATTGTTACTCGGATTCATTTCATAATTTAAGAGGACTGACTCAAGGACTTTGAACTGACCATCTTATATAAAGGGCACTGGGACTATATAGCCTCTAGGCAGACCGTTATGATATTAGGCCCATAGCTTCGAGAATACTAGCGTACTAGATAGGCATGCTATGACTACCGGTGCTAGGCCTCCTAACACTAAATACTAGGCCTAGCCTTTAGGGTTCTATATCTATGACTACTAGCGTGCTAGAACATACACTAGTGGACAGAATTGCGGAAACATTGCAATTTATATATGATTTTATGCGTTAATTGTAATTTATTGTCATTTTACACGATAATTGCAATAAAATGATACAATATATAAATTGCAATTTTTGTATTTTTCGTTTGCGAAATTTTCATCGTACATTTATCATCATCGATTCATCTCAGTGTTGCTTCCTTTACAAAGATTTTTGCTCTCTTCAGGATAAAAAATGAAAACATTCATATCATTGCTACTTTTTGTTGATTATAATTGATATCACTGTAGTATACGAAAATTGTAATAAAAATACCTTAATGACTATATTATAGCCTACTACTTGTGCTTCATGGTCGATCACAGGAGCAATATCAATTTACCTGTAAGTCACGAAACGCGCATGTACAGAGAAAACTGTCAATATTTCGTAAAACCACCTTCAGCATCAGTCTAAAAGCATCTTAGCAACGGTCTAAAGCTAAACGTGAGGAAAACAAAAGGCTTGGTTGACTATCGTGGTTGCTTCAAAGAGTGCTGTGACATTGAGACTCTCTTCCCCTGCATCAACTTTCAAGAAAGTATCAGATTCCTTGGGATTGTCTTGGATCGCTCCTTTGGGTGGAAGAGTCATATAAAGTATGTTGAGAAGAAATGTGCTCAAAGATTGTATATCCTAAGAAGGATGAAAGCCGTAACAAGCGATGAGCAATTCCCTAGTAGCCCAGCCATGGACACAGAATCCATGATCGATGATTCCAATAAATCCATGGAAAATTAAAAATTGAAAATCATTGTTGGTAAGCATGTTTAATGATTGGAAAGCTTATATGCATTGTCAAAATACATCGATCATCATTATTGAACCATTGATGATTCATGCATAAATCTCGGTTAAACATTGATGATAAATTCACATTGATAAAATAAAGATTATTCCTTTTCAATTCTTATACAGTATTCCCGGGTTGAAAAAACCGAGATAATTTATCTAATATATGACTGATGGTGATAAATTTTACAAATATTAGATAATTGTTTTATAAAACAATCAAATACTGCATATTTGATATTTTTTAATAATTTCTGATACATTTTTGACTATTATTTGACAAATATTATCATAATCACCTAAATGTTCATATCTGAAACATTTTACAAATATTTATAAATTAATTTGTCGATGTAACAAAAATGTTTCTGCATACTTATGTAATTGTTAGCATTAAACAGTGCAGTAAGCGGAGTTCTGAACTCATCTGTTTAGCTACATGATAACAATGTTTACGTCAAATGATTGAAAAATCACAACTTTTTATCACTAGCCAGCAGCTGGTGTCAAAACGGAACCGAATCTCCAAGACAAATACGTGAACAATGGAATTGAACTTGAACAGTGTAACTTGCAAAGGAGCAGTGTCTGTGTTAATCTTCACATCACATTGAAGTCGATGAACATGTAGTTTGATTTCACAGACAAGCACAATAGCAGCACCCATATTCCCCATACTTCATTAATAATTGCAGCTCTACATTACTTGTGTGACTTGAATACTTGTGTAATACTTTGAATACTTATTTGAATACTTGTGTGGACTAAGTCCCCGTTTCAAAGTATAATGCTGGCTTTGAATTACTGATAACTTGCTTCAGTAGTTTGGCTTGACGGTTAATGCTATGTTGTCTTGGAGGATGAAGCTATCGGATTCTCCTACGCGGGTTCTTCAATTGAGGACTTATGTCGTTCTGTCGCTCGTCGATAGCTCAGTTGGTAGAGCGTTGGCCTAGAATTCCAGAGGTCGGTGGTTCAAATCCACCAAGACGCGCAGCTATTTTCCGTCTGTTAAAATTATTATTGCAGCTTTCTTTGAATACTTGTGTGGACTAAGTCCCCGTTTCAAAGTATAATGCTGGCTTTGAATTACTGATAACTTGCTTCAGTAGTTTGGCTTGACGGTTAATGCTATGTTGTCTTGGAGGATGAAGCTATCGGATTCTCCTACGCGGGTTCTTCAATTGAGGACTTATGTCGTTCTGTCGCTCGTCGATAGCTCAGTTGGTAGAGCGTTGGCCTAGAATGCCAGAGGTCGGTGGTTCAAATCCACCAAGACGCGCAGCTATTTTCCGTCTGTTAAAATTAATATGAGCGTTTGTTTCTTCCTTGCATGCCTTCAGTCGAGGACTTCTATATAATACGATCGAGTGACGTTATAACAACATCAATCTTGCCTTACACGTAGGATCATTGCTTTATAGAGTGACTCACGCATAGAGTGCACGTGCCCTCGCCGTCTTTGCGTTTCTTTTAACAATCAGTCAAAAACTTTGTGACTGACGCAGAATTTCTGACTGTATATTGTGGTCTTATAAGATCTCTGCTGGAATATGCTTGTCCCGTATTTATTGGCATTTCAGGAGAAGATCTACTACATCTGGAGAGATTACAAAAACGTTGCTTGAAAATTAAAGGGAATTGTAGGTTGCAGGATCTTAGCAGTAGAAGGGAGCGTCTTGCTGTGAACTTTTTCAGATCTGCATATAGCTCAGATACTGCTATTAAAAGTCTTTTGCCGTCTGTGCTCCCAAGTGGACGTTTGTCTGTTCCTTATAGTCGAACAACCATCCGTCGAAAGTCTTTTATTCCGTTGACGTCTATTATTATTTCGTCTACCTTTTGCGATTGACTTCTGACATTTGACTTTATGCTGGTATATACTATTTTCTAATTTGCTATGAAATGTAGACTTGTAATGCTTTTTGATTCCCATTCAGTGATACAATAAACGATTCTCTCTCTCTCTCTCAACAATGCGTGACCTTACTGTCTGGCCATACTGCTGCGCTCGTTTCGATATGCGCTCCTCAGTCGAACAGAAGGGCTGTGAATTGTAAAGCTGTCACTGGATGTGCCAACGACTTTTCATGCTGATTCTTTACATTGGTAAACTATGATTTCGTGAAGCTTCTTCGAATTAAACGAAATATGATAGAAGTGTGAATCGAATACCTGTGTGACTCAATTTCTGCCGCTTCTCTCAAGTTTACGTGCTGGTAAGGAATAGAGCGGAGGCCACGTAAAAGAAGGTAAGACGATCACTCATGCTACAAACCAAGTTATTATTCCATGAAGTGTGAGTTAAATTGTATTTTAGCTGTAAACGTACACCTTCATGGTCTCCTTTTTGAAATAATGTGCTCGAGATTGAAAAAAAATTTAACATTTTTTCTAGACCAACCGGTGCTAAAGTTTTTGATTTGAAAACAATGAATATTTTTCTGAAATTCAGTAGGAAAGTTCAAGGCGTCGCATCATTATCAGCGTGATCATTTTTATACTGTGCTTCAATTGAGGGTTCCATTTCTTTTTCTCACTCTGACCCGGGTTTCATTCGGGAATAGATATTGGAGAATGTGACACGGCTGTTTTAGACGGTAGGAATTCAAAAACAGCTTATGTTTTACTCCTTGTTCATCCGGTAGATATAGTGCGTACTAGGTTTACAGCATCAAGGTTTGAGGTAGTATCAGGCAAGGAAACTAAGTAGGCCTATTGATAGAGGGTAACATTATAAATTGGAAATTAGTAAGATTTCTGCAATTTTTTAAGTGTCATGCTAAAATCATGAGTTAATGAAATTGAAAAACATGATATTATAATATACTATAAAATGAACCAGCACATGAGGTCTTGAAATGAAACCTTATTTTCTCAACCACTGAAACGAATTTTAATGCGCACATTCTGCGGTCATGACTCAAAATAATTCAGAAAGCAGCGCCACTGCACTCGGTTTATACAGCATGTTTGAGACGAGTAGTAGGTGGATACTTGCTTTTTTTTAGATGGGGCTGCATGAATCCAAATGGTCCCATCCCCTGATTAAGAAATCGGGCTCAAGCTATATACATTAGACGGCTGACCAAATGGACCTCATTTGTGATTTAGCTGGTTATAAAAGTAAATCGTTTAATTTTCATAACGACTGATATGTCAGAGTTTCCGAATGTTTTGTAATCCTGGATATTTTGTGGCAAATGATATTGATCGGCAGTCGCGGGTATAATACTGAATCTATTGTGAAGTACTTACGTTGCATTCTTAATATTTTTTGAATTGTGTTTGCATGCAATACATTATTATAATTGCAAATAAAGTTCTTGGAATTGCTGAAGATTAAATCAAGTGACTTCTTGGTTTTCTTAGAACAGGAAAAAGAGAAATAATACTGTTTATGTAAGGTACCTTTGGAAGTACATCCAAAACCTCGAAGCCTATCTTTTAACCCAAGAGGAAAGACTGCAGAGTTTTATCCAGAAATCCTCCTAAAGAATGACGGATATGGGCTCGAGTATTCTAAAGTTACCTGATATTTCTGTTACTGGCATTTGACAGCCGATGATCTATCTTTCGTAGAATTAGCGATTTATTACATGTGTATACGTTTGATACCCCTTCCATGTTTCTACACAATTTTTTTATCTTCCAGGTTTCGGGTAACATCAAAAAGAAATTGTCATAGAGAGTAGTTAAAAAGCATATCAGAAAGCATTTGTGTTTAGACCAAACTCCCTCATACAATTTCACATTTGATGAAAAATGTGTAACTTTTGATATAACTTGGCAATTAGAATTATTACTGTGTCGCTATTTGGATACAATCAGAAACAATTTACGTGATTTGGAACATGACAACAGTGATGTTCTTGGAGGATGCGGTATTGGTGATACAGATATTTTTGTCCTGCATCTACATCTCTCTACTGATGGTGGACAATTGTATAGGTATAAGAAATCAACAGTCTGGCCTGTCCATTGTATGCTTTTGGATTTGCCGTTACATCTACGAACCAAACGAGAAAATTTTATCATCCTTGGACTTTGGGAAAGTAGGGTTAAACCTGATTGGTGTCACTTTTTAACAGATTATTTGAAAACGTCTGGTATTGGTAGCCCAATGGACTTGAATCTGGGATGCTCATATATCAGAGTTCTATCGAAGTTGCATACTGCTGTGTTTGATCTACCGGCCGCCGCGAGTATCTTGAATCATCAACAATTCAATGGTAAATTTGGATGCTTGGTGCATCGGGCAGAGTGGTAAGAGCTTGCAGGGGTCACACTCGAAGGTACGGAGACGTTTACGAACCTATTAGTGATGATCAATATAGGGAATACAGTGAACTGGCTCATGTGAACAGTGAAACCTTATTTGGTATTAAAGGAAAGTCTTGTTTGTCAAATTATCTTAGTATACCGTCACATGTTTTACTTGATCCACTGCACCTCGTATTTGAAAACTTTTAAATTGTTACTGAAAAAGCTTTTAGACTCATCATCTTATAGAGAAATTTATTTCATTGGAAGACATACTGTCAACTATGACAAGGTATGAGAAACAGTAAAGATTCCCGTTTTTATGGCAAGACCAGTTTCGTTAAATGATCGTTCATTTTGGAAAGCTCGTGATTACATGTACTTCTTATTTTTCTATAGTGTACCAACGATAGTATTGTCCTTGTTTTATAAACATATAAATGACCAGAAATATGTATTTCATTTTTTGACATTTTGTATGGTTGTAGAATGTGTTATATGAGATCTGCAAGATCGTTATAACATAGCATCAAAGAACTTTTCGTTTACTTTCACTCTGCTTTGAATACTCTGTATGATACCTCCATGTGTACTGTAACTATGCACCAGCTGTTACATCTCGGTGATCAAGTTGAACGTTTTGGAGCGTTACCATTTTGCTCTATGTTTTCTTTCGAAGCCCAGATGAAAGCGCTAAAATTGCATACCCAAGGAACCACAGATTACTTCAAACAAATATGTGACAAATATTCTTTGTTAAAACATAGCAGTTGTTATTTGGATGTTGCTTCTTATGAAATTAAGTCTGAACTTTTGAAGCTTCTAGACATTGTACCGGATAGGAATAGTGATGAATATCATTTTCTTAACAAGGGTTGTATTCGTAAAGGTAAATTAAAATTTTGTTCGAGATCATATAGCAAAAGTGATCGATACACTTCTATTTATACAGCTACAGTAAATAGTGAAAATCAATTAATTGATGTCATAGAATTTATTAAACATGTTGATGGTCGTATTGTTGCCAGGGCAACTGTGCTACAATGTTGCACTGTACGTATGGTTGATTTCTCGAATTATGCATTACATGGTATACCTCGACATCTTATTGATCTTTTGGTTACAAATGTCTTTATTTTTGTTGTAAAACATACGGAGGAATTTTGTGAAATACCTGTATCATCTTTGCTGGTGCCTTGTGTAACTTTGAAAGGTTTTGATAGTAATCTGGGTGACTGTATGACATTGGTAATGCCTTGCACAGTAATATCGGAATATAATTAAAACACAGATCTAGGAAATGAAAAGATCGCTTATTCTCAGTGTCTTTGTATGTCAGCTAAAGAAGCCGAGAAATATTTATTTGCAGCGTTTCGTTTGCAAATGATGATAAATAGGGCATCAGACTTTAGTAGTCTGTGCTGTTGATTACTTAATAATCGGAAGCTTGAGACAAAATGAGCAAGCTACACGACGAGTGACCTACATATCCTAGATCTGTGTGAAACTTTCCTGTTTTGTCGCCGTAAAAATACTCTATGCTGTAATGATATTGTATCAACTGTATACAGAATTTCAAATTACATGTCATAAAAGTTCACATTGTTTGCTCTAACATACACAGAAATGCGAGGATGGTTTTGTGTACATTGCATTTTGTTGTAAGGATGAGAATTCAATCTCTATAGAGTACGCTTAAGTCTTGTGGGAGAAATATACAATAATTGCAATAAATTGCTCGTGGAATATACAAGAATTGCAATTAATATGGCAAAAAAAACAAAGAAATTGCAATAATTTCATTGTAATTAATTGTCAAAAATATATGAAAATTGCGCGAGAATTGCGCAATTAATTACAATGTTTCCGTAATTTTGTCCACTAGTGTAGGCTTATACTATGACTATATTTTATGCTTCCTAAGCCAATTACGCCAACATCATCAACACCAGGGGAAAACGTTCATGGTAACTTTCAGTGAATCATAGGCATGCTACAATTTGAAACGTTGGAAGCTTCTATCGGTATTACTCGCACATCTATAGGCTAAAATATGTGCTACATGAAGGCTTGTAATGCAACGGTGTAAGACACAGGCACTCTCGGTACATTTTAGAAAACGGGTCATAGGGTCGGCGCGGCGGGTCACGGGTCACTGAGAATGACCCGTTTCCAGCTTTGCCTTAAGACGTTTGATCTAACCTTTAATTGTAAAAACTGATGATTGAAGCTAAGATGCCATAGTAATCTTAGTATCAACTGTTGAGTGTTTTTACTGGTTTTTATTTGTGATCATCTCATGGCGAGTGAATATATTTAAAATAAGTTGCGTTGCACTTTCAGCACATACAATTAAAATCAAATTTCTGTTTTAGCATTAATTTTCATTAGTCCATGTGTAACCGCAGTTGAATAAAATCATATGCATTTCAAATATGTATCATGTAGGTGATTCAGTTCTAACAATGTTGAGTAATACCCTAGCTCGAGTGGCGATTATTGTTTCTCATTCCCAGGTAAACACATAAACCTATTAAACTTAGAATCAACAGGCAAACCAAAGGTCCAACTATAATGTAGTTGTTCGCCTTTTATCATATCGTTTTAAAATACATACGATCATATACTGTACAGCATCCGTACACTTGTACGTTCTAAATGAAGTAAAAACAAAACATTCCAATTTAACATTCATTTTTTTATCATTTCTGTTCTTCTTTCTGACATTGCAAAAATGTCGATAACATCTGAATGCCATTTTTCAGGGCCACTTGTTTATCATACGCGCTATGACTTCTTTTTCAATCGAAAGAAAAGACAAACTCACAATCTGTCATCGGACATACTCGTCCTAGAAACTCTATTAATTCTTCTGAGAGTTTGAGAGTAGAGAAAGATCTTTCACAACCGCAGCTAGACACGCTAAGCGTGGTGACTGTTTTGAGTAGCTTTTCAGTCGTGGGAAAAACATGAGAAAAAACACGTACCAATAGATTCAAAACCTTGCTGCACTTTCTGTCTGACCAACAAACTCATCGGTTTTATGCAAGACTTGCAATTCAGCAGGAAATTTGTTTGACAAAACATGCATCTTATCTTAATCGATAGAACAAAGCAAATCATTAAGAGATAAGACAGATATAGCATTCCCGTAATACTGAGTAATGTTTGAGAGGAGTCTTTACCCTGATGTCTGCCAACTCGAGACATGTTACTGGATGACGCTTATCAACAAACGATGTTTCCATGCCAATACATAATCACATCATATGTGAGTTTTATCTTCTTAATATTGAATCTTCTGAGTGGGATGAAAGAAGTCCTATGTATCGATGAAATACTTTCTATTAGGTCGAGGCCTTTCGGACGCACCATGCAACTATCATCAGTTGAAAGCAAGCTTAAGATCGCGTCCGAAAGGCCTCGACCTGACAGAAAATATTTCATCGATACAAAGGACTTCTCTCATCCGACTCATAATGTCTGGTCCTTTATTCTCAACAAATTGAATCTTCTTTCACCATGTAGATTTCGCCTCTTTATGATGCGTTACTAATAAGTTTCAAATACAGTAGAACAAATATTAATAATTACCTATAATAAGAATTAAATTTCTAAAATTTCTTCTTAGGACGAATTGTTCTATCATTAAGAATGAAACGGTAAAAGTTGGTTTAACATGATAATTTGACAGTAAACACTGTTTATCTTAATTAATAATTACCCTGAGAATTCGCCAGTGCCTATCTCGTAACTGGACATTCAGTTATTCAGGTCTGTTAACTACTTTTCAACAGGGGAGGCAGCTCAAATCAGCAGTGGCGGAATGAAAAATAAAGTGGGGTCTGCATCCAAGTCAGCTTCATTCCATTTCTAATCGCTCCTCCCCCTTCTCTCCTTTCTCCATTTCTCTTTCAAATATATTATAACAATAGGCTAAATGCCTAAACAATATTCAAAATCAATATTCATGTCATTACATGAAGTATGATTTTAGCGGAGAAAATTAATTTTTGACTTAAGGAAGAAAATCAATGTTTATCGTATTCGAGCTATTATTCATGTTAAGTTCGTAAGGCTGCTATTTACGTACAACATTCATATCAACTAGTTAGAACATCAGAATATCAGAAACGTATATTTTTCAATTGAAAAATAGCATTGATTCAGAATTAATTGATAAACCCAAAGAATAAATAAAACGATTATTTGGAATGATAATTCAAGTAAATTAGAGGTTTATGGAATTTTCAATGAGCCGTTATTATTGTTATCATTTTCATGTAGGGGTTAGCTATAGTAACAGTAATGGTATATATCATTCATTAATAGCTATGCTAAGTCCCTTTGATTCATGAAAATATTCATGCGGTAAAGATAGAGGTATTATGAAAAAATCATATCAATTTCAAAAATGCGAATGTTTATTTCCATCAACGTTTACCAAAGTGCGCAACCAGAGTGCGGTATATCAAAAAGAGCAATTGGCTGTTCTAAATGTGGACATTCTAAACATAATCTCGATCGCCACTTTCGCAAAATTCTTTTCTTCACCAAAGTCTCTATTATATATCGTGGACAGTTTTAACTTTTCTCGGCATTGAATGACTGGAATCCCAAAAACTGGAACCCATCATTTTAAAAGTGGGGTAGGGCTTGAGCCCCTAAAGCCCCTACCTTTCGCCACCGCTGGCTCAAATAGTGTTGTTTTTGTTGAAGAAAACTATTCAACAATTATAGGTTACATAACGAGTGATTGATCGAGGCCGCAGGCCGAAATCAATCGAGAGTTCTGTAGCATAATTGTTGTAGACTGTTTTGCGCTAGCCGTGTCTGCAAGTGATTTAGAAACCTCCAAGAAGTTTATTGTCTCAACAATAAAGAACAGATGCCAGATGTCTGTAGATTGAATAGCACAAACATGCATGTAGGCGCATAGATATCTGACTGTAAAAAAGAGATTGTGTCTGTGGGTGTCAGGTAATCAAAGGCACTTCTAATCAATGACACAACTTTAACTACAATGCCTTTATAACTACAATCAGATGATAGTAGTAAGAAAACGGCGAACACTCGACCGGCGCGCCCCCCCCTCTGGAACGACAGAGGTTGTGGTCGGCCGCCGTGGTGCTTCGAGTCTGACTCCCCCCCTCTGGAACGACAGAGGTCTGTCGTGGTGTGCCGGCCAAGTTGGTCCGAAAGGTTCGCTGACGTCCCCCCCTCTGGAACGACAGAGTGTCGTGGTGGACTTGGGCGACCGCCAGGTTTTGACTTGAGGCTATAGTGTGTGATGTTTTTCGTGCAATCTGATGAATGTTGGGTTGAAAATGGGATGTTTCGAGTGGAAGCAGTGCTCGGATGTGAAAACGGAGGCCAGATTCGGATTCAGCGTGAAATTCTGCATCGGTATGGTGAGTTTCAAGTCAATCGGAGAGAAAAAGTTTCGCTGACGTCCCCCCCCCTCGGGAGAGCTAGCTTCGATCTTGGTTTCTAGTGGACGGATTTTGTCGTGCCATAGCTCGTTTGAAAGCTAAGAGTGAGACAAATTCACTGAAAGAATCGGCTTGTTCATATCTGTCTTCGTTTAGATGTGAGACGCCATTTAAGATTATGGGAGATTGGCGAAAAACGACAGAGTTAGAATTTTGGACGTTTTGGGCTGTAGCTTCAAAACGAAGCATCGGATGGGAAAACGGATTTCAGATTTGGATTCAGCGTGAAATTCTTTATCTGTGTGGTGAGTTTCAAGTCAATCGGAGAGAAAAAGTTTCGCTGACGTCCCCCCCCTCGGCACCGACCTTCCAACTTTGCTTCTAGTGGACGGATTTTGTCGTGCCATAGCTCGTTTGAAAGCTAAGAGTGAGACAAATTCACTGAAAGAATCGGCTTGTTCATATCTGCCTTCGTTTAGATGTGAGACATCATTTAAGATTTTGGGAGATTGTCGAAAAACGACAGAGTTAGAATTTTGGACGTTTTGGTCTGTAGCGCCAAAACGAAGCATCCGATGGGAAAACGGATTTCAGATTTGGAATCAGCTTGATGTTATTGTCCAATGAGGGTCATCATCCAATGAGAATCAAGCATTTCTATATAAGTAGCGAGCCTTCCACAGTGAGAATCATTCCATCGTTGAATCACACGAGTGACGGACGCACATTTTCTCTCTCTCTCTAGTTCCCTATTCTATTATCCAACTAAAATGGTAAGTCGCTACTTCCCTCCCTCTCCTCCCTTGAACGTAAACTTAATACAATCTTTTCCATTTTCAGGCATCTACTCCATCTGCTGCACTAGTAGGACAAAATGGCGGCCAAACGTTACAAGGTTCGCTACGATCAGATCATCTACAAGTGAGGCCAGTGGAAGAAACAACCAAGGTACATAATCCTACACCGCTACAGCGTAAATTTAAACAAGTCTTGCGTTATGACGATCATAGCGTAGTACTCCAAACGGGGATGCTCCCTTCCACGGATGTCAAGATAATGCACAATCAATATGGGGACTACATACTGATCCCCGTGAGTCCGTACATTCTCCGCCAACTTGATATTATTGAGGAGTACGTGACATTAAATATGGACATTCCTACTCCTCTTGCTCAAGAGTGGAAGGCGAGAGATGACAAGGATACTCCCTATAGAAAGATTTGGGATGGTAATCACATTTGCCTACCGGTATCACATTGGTGTAGTTATTATAAAAAGGATGGAGATCAATCAATACCCATCAGATGTGATGAGCTCGGAGAAGGTACTTGGGATATCCTTTTCAAAGTGAATGGGCTATATTATGGTCGACACAAGGATAATAAAATAGTCTCTCTCTCCATGCATATGGAATCCATCCTATATATTCCAAAACAACCCAACGTGGATGACATAATTGATCAAATCCTTAACAGCAGTGGTACGAAGCGCAAGTCGGAGAAGAATGCTGCCTCCAAACGCAAATCAAAGAAGGAGAATTACTAGTCCTTTCCTAACTCTACCCTATGAAAATTCGCTTATGTGCTTTGAGTGTCGTAGACGTGGTCTTATTAGATACATCTTACTTCTTCGTTGCCATCATATCATTTGTGTATTTTGTCGTGAAAAGCATCGATGTAATTCTTCATTTTGTAATATGTTATAGAACGTTTCCTTAGATGTGTAAATTTCCGTTTTAGGCTTCTATCATCATTTTTATGGATTGTGAGGGTGAACCTGTACAGGAGCTCAGTGCTATTGCTATGAACAATTGGACATATCAGATTGTTAGTGTCTATCATCAACATGCCAACTGCGATCCCAATGTTGATCAATGGGCGAGAAAACACATTCATGGACTTAATCTGAAATATTTGCAAGACTATGGCTTTTCTTGTGAAAGTGCTCTTCTTATTGACTTTAAACGATGGTTAGCTGCTTTCAATGTTATACGCATCTTTTGTAATAATCCTGGTAAGGAGAGGAAAGTATTTCCCAATCTAATCATTGATGATATTTTGCTCCCGCCTTGGGATAGTAGAGTGAATCAACATTATCATGAAGTCACGAAACGTTTTAAGGATTTGTGTGTTCCTATTTTGTCTGTTCGTTGTAGTAGCTACGTTCATAACCAATGCTTCTTTCCTCCTTACCTCAACACTGCCAAAGTCCTGTATGGTTATCATTGCTCTCTGTATGACAGTTACCAGCTGTATCTATTTTATCTGTTTCAAACCATTGATTTATAATGCATGCTTGTTACCGTTATTCAATAAATGTTACTATGAGAAGAGTTGTTGTTTTCATGCAATGGATGGGTTAGATAAAGGGCGATCATGTCTTTCTCAAACGACTGCGGAACATTACATTTTCATAGGCAAAGTTTAAAAGGAGCTGTTCAAGATTATGTGATAAAATTTCATAAAGATGAGACCGACATCGAAGCAGTGGTCGATGATGCTAGCACTCTATTTCTAGAGTTAATGAATACATTCTCTGATAGCATTATCATGGCGCGATTAGTTGCGAAAATTAAGTTTAGTCATTTTGGAAAGGAAGAGGTGGAAAGTCGCTCTTTCCATTTTGCTTCTTATTCAATGGAAGTGGTAGATCACCCCCAAGAATTTTTTAAAAGACATATGATAAAAATTGCTGAACGTCTTAACGCATTTAACCATCATGGTAGCAGTCTAGTGATTGAAGCGATTTCAGATATTCACATTCAACTTTCCATAAAGAAAAATTGAAAATGCAGTGGTACTTGATTGTAGCACAACTGGTTTTCGAGCTATGTCTGCTCACTCTCGAAGTATATTCCTTCTGTACATGTGTCTATTATTTAGAAAAGGCTAGCAAATTCATATCTTCAAAAAGACTTGCTATAGACATCAGTAACGGTGAAACTATGTGTTGTGATGTATGTAAGCGAAAGGATGGAAATGAAAAGCGCATGTAGCCACTGTGATATTGCTCATTTCGAGTGCCACGTATGTCGCAATAGTTAGTACCTATGCAAATGTGGTAAAGATAGGTTTTAGCAAAGACTAACACGGAAAATGCCGAAACGTAAAATGACGAAACGTAAAAGTCAAAAGTCTTCAAAGTTTTCTTCAGCCATTCAAGCTCTCCGACGAATGAAAGCAAATCAGCGATACAATGCTATACGACATGCTAACGATAAATTCACTCGTGAAATTATTTCTCATGTCAGAAAGTTCAGGACGAAGAAATTAGCACCAAAACAACGAAAGTTACTTAAGCGAAATTGCGTTTCATCTCCAATCCTAAAGTCACCCTTCAAACAAAGAGGGAAACTCTAACACAAAAGTGCGGTTTCCTTTCAGCAATACTACCGATGCTAGCTCCTGTCGTGGGTAACCTATTGGGTAATATCTTTGGCTCTAAGCGTTAATTATGCAAATGTTGAATCTCAAAGTATTAAAATGGATTTCAGACTTCAATGCGATAAAGTTCTGACTGTATCAGGCCCATCTCATGCAGGTAAAACTGTTTTCACGCTGAATTTATTGGATAAAAGAAGGGAGTTGTTTAAGGAATCTATCAATCGAGTGATTTGGTGTTATGGTATTTATCAACCGTCGCTGTTTCAGGAATTGCAAAGTCGCAACTTTATTCGACATGAAGGAATTATTGCAGTGGATAAACTTCAGTCTAATGATGTTGTTGTATTGGATGATTTATTAAAAGAAAGTAAGAATTCAAAAGATGTTACAGATATGTTCACTCGCGCAGCACATCATAAAAGGTGCTTTGTCATCTATATCACACAAAATTTGTTTCCTGATGGAAAAGAAGCTCGTACACGAAACCTCAATACACACTATTATGCTATTTTCAAGAATCCGCGAGATAAAAGTCAATTTGAAATTTTAGCGCGACAAGTTGCACCCAGAGGATCAAAAGCCTTAATTGAAATTTTTCAAGCAGCTACTGAAAAACCATACGGTTACTTATTCATTGACTTTACGCAAGAGTGTCCGGAAGAATTTAGATTTCGAAGTGATATTTTGAAAACTCCCATGATTATCTACAAACTATGAGTTCTTATTCTCGCATGATTGTTATTCCTCAGGATGAATATGTACAATTGACTGCCATGCAGCAAGTAAAGCAACCTCTTGCAAATCAAATGTATAGGAAAGAAATAGATTATCAGCAAAATGTTCACATCAAAGATCCACATCGTGCTGTATTATTACAATCGGAAACTGTTTAGCAATTGAAAAACTTGAAGAATAAGATGCGTGACTCTGTGTCGACTGCTACACCTTTAGCATCTCGCGCACATGCCATATCTCTGTTCAATAGTATTGAACCCCATCTCAATGTAAATGATAGAGGAGAAATCATTACAGATGAAAATAAAGTGATTGATGCTTCACGTTATGAAGACTTGATTCAGTATGCGACACGTAGAAAGCGCCGTCAGGGCTATGTTCCACCTGGTTGGTCATACTTTCTTAAACTATTGAAAAAGCATAATGTGCCAAAATTTGCTTTGAATAATGAGACATTGAAAGAACTTGATTCAACAGTGGCTACTGCTCCAATGCTTCAGACGATGAAAATGCCAACAAATTGGTTTAAGACGTCACCTGCTACATCCCCTCCCACACTCACTAAGCAAACAAGAGGAAGAACTCGACGTAGATCTACATCACCACTAAAACTAGTAAAAGGAAAACGTAAAACAGCTCCTCCCAGGAAATACATGTTCTCAGACTATTAATATGAAGCAGATGTGTTGCTTGCCATGTAATGAGCCGCCAGAGGTGAATGTCGTTGTCACTTGCACTTGCTGCGCCAGCTCTCATAATGAAACCCCTAAGCAATGTGAACACGATCGCAAAACCGCTAAAGCTAAATGCTGCAGTTGTTGTAAATGTAGAAAGGCAAGAAAACAAAAAGATGAGAAGGAGGAAAAAGAGTCAGTCGTCATCGACTGAACGTTTGAAGTCAATCTGTTATGATGTAAAACATCCGGCAGGATTTGCATCTATCAAGAAATTATCAAAAGCGAGTGGTCTTCCACAATCACAAGTGAAACGATGGTTAAAGGGTCAGGCTACCTATACACTCCACAAACAAGCGAAAAAGAAGTACCGCACCCGCCATTATATTGTTCATGACATCGATGAACAGTGGCAAGCAGATTTGTGTGATGTCGCCTCCATTTCAAAACATAACTCGGGCAATAATTTTATTTTAACCGTCATTGATATTTTCTCGCGTTATGCGTGGGCTCAACCTTTAAAAACTAAAGAAGGGAAAGGAGTAGCAAAAGCATTCCAAACAATTTTTCGAGAAGGTCGCATTCCAAAAAGAATTCAGAGTGATCAAGGAAAAGAGTTTGAAAATCAGCATGTGACAAGATTATTTGAGAGGCATGACATTGAGTTGTTTAGTGTAAAGAGTGCTTATAAAGCTGCACTCGTTGAACGTTTTAATCGCACATTAAAAAATCGCTTGTGGCGACATTTTACTGCCAACTTGACACTAAATTGGACAAAGGTTCTACAAGATACACTCCATGTCTACAGTCACTCTATCCATCGTTCTATTAGACTCAGACCAGTAGATGTAAATGCTGACAATGTAGATAAAGTGCCCGAATCATTCCAACGTAAACGCACTCATGTGAAAAGTGATGTGAAAATTGGTGATAAAGTTCGTATCTCAAAAGTGAAAAGTGTTTTTGCTAAAGGGTACCTTCCGAATTGGACAGAGGAGGTATTTACAGTATCAAGGATTAATCAAAAAGACTCTCCAACCACCTAAAAAGTGAAAGATTACGATAATGAAGAAATTGAGGGTAGATTTTACCGCGATGAGATTGAGGTAGTCACTGAAAGTGAAACATATTTGGAAGAGAAAATCATTCGATGTAAAGAACGGCAAGGTGAAGAATGGTGTCTTGTTAGAGGGGCTGGTTATCCTTCAAGTATGAACTCTTGGATGCGTCGTGCCGACATCTTTCATCTAAGTGATCGACAGTGATTCATGCAAAGTTGTAACTAACAATGTTTAGGGTTTGAGCTATGAATCCAACTGCCTCATTTTATTCACGACCCTCCTATGTAAGTGGTGGAAGACAAATTTACATACATCGGCGCTCGCCGCCAACGTGGAGGTAGCATACTTGGTGCACTGAAATCTGTTGTAGCACCTCTCATATCCAATGTCGGTAGATCTTTAAAACGAAATGTTTTAAGTAATGCCCTTGGCTTTGCTGGTGATGTTGCTAGTGATCTTTCCAGAGGTAGAAGTTTTAAGAGCAGTTTGTTGAATCGTGGGAAGGAACGCGGTTTAAAAACATTGAAGCAGACCTTTGCTGGTGTTACTCAAGGAAAGAAATCACCTAAACGAATGAATAAAGGAAGGAGGAAACATCGCGGAGCTGGTAAGGTGCGATCTTCAGTCAAAAGGCATTCACGCAAACGTCGCACAGGCTCTAATCATTCATCAGGCGCTAAACGACGACGCTGCCATAACTTCTAATCATGGAGTGTAAAACTTCCGGGTTTTGTTTGTTTGATCAACAAGCCATACAGACAGATATTCTTAGTTCAAGTATTGTAGATTATCATCCTCGAACAGCTGAGAATGCTGGCCCCATTGAATTTGTTATTCCTGGTGGTAGTGATGACTACATAGATTTGAGTTATGCGATGGTTGATTTGAGGTTTAGAATTCAGCAAGCAGATGGAACTGCTATTGACGATACACTTAAAGTTGGACTGAACAATTTACCATTGACTACATTACTTCGCGATGTTTCTCTAACGATTGGAGAGCAGCAGGTGGAAGGTGGTCAAAGCGATTATCCCTATAAATCATATTTCAATCATGTATCACAGTTTCATCCAGCAGCACAAAAAAGTCATATGGAAGCCATGGGATGGTATAGAGATGAAGCAGGAAAATTTGATGTTGAAACAAACAGTGGCTTTGTAAAGCGATCTGCTATGATTAAAGATAGTAAAGTATGTCAGCTATATGGTCCGCTGAATTTAGACTTCTTTAGACAGTCAAAGCTTTTACTCTGTAATACCAGCATGCGACTCAAGCTGACATTGAATAAGCCTGAATTTGCGCTGAATGCATTTGCTAAAGTTGACAATTTTAGAATTCATGTGGAAGATATTGCACTTTACATTCGTCGAGTAGTACCGAATCCAAGTGTCATTAGAGGGCATGCTGAAGGTCTTAACCGCCAAAATGCCATTTACCCCGTTCAGCATACAAAGCTTCTCACCTTTACAATTCCGAAAGATCAAAAGAGTTTCATGAAAGATGGCCTCTTTCCATCGGAAGCACTGAAGCTCCTCATGGTGGCAATGGTTGAAAATGATGCATTTAATGGTAATATAAAGAAGAATCCTTTCAATTTTAAACACAATCAGTTAAGTGAAATTGCTTTACGTGTAAATGGTGTGAGTCATCCTGGTCCACCCTACAAACCAGATTTTGCTGCGGATCAATTTATGCGCAGTTATTTTGATTTTATGAATGTCTTTGGCTTTTACAATACGGATGACACCAACGGACTTACTATGAAAGAGTTTAAGAATGGATATACTATTTATGCATTTGATTTGACTGCTGACAGCGATATTAGTGCACCCTATCGTCAAGCGAACGTGCCTCATAATATTCGTTTGGATTTGACGTTCAAAAGAACACTACCTGAGACGATCAATGTATTAATTTATGCAGTCTTCGATTCAAATATTGAAATTACAAAGTATCGTGACGTGATTCTTCAGTATAATCGTTAATGAGTTGGTTGACTGCTGACGATATTAAGACTAAAGTGCAGCGCCGAGAATCTGTACAGTCCCATTTGGGAAGAGTTGAAGATTCCGTGAATTGTTCATCTTCACCACTAACATTTGAGGACGGCCCCGGTAATACTTGCTGTTTGGAAGGTGTTGGTGTAATGTTGTGAGATCGTTTTTGGTGTAGAGTCTGAAGCGACGGAGAATGTTGACGATGGTGTAGCGATGGCGCTTCATGATGAAAGAATGAGTAAATTGAGCGATGTACCTTCCTTTTATACTTTTCCCATCTACCTTGATGAAATGTGAAGTTAGTATGAAGTTGGGAATGATAGAGTTGAATTCGCCGATTGTTGACGCGCAACCAGATGTGATTTCCAATACGTGAATGTCTTTTCATATAGAAGTATTTCAAATCCTTCATGATATGATGTAGAGATTGAAAATGACGATAAGATAAAGCAAACTCTCTTCTCACATTTCCAGTTGAATCTTTGAAATAGACGTTTCGATCATGATCCGTTTCAATACGTTGTAGGGAATCTAATTTCCAATTCATGGTGCGTGGTAGTCATGTCTGATTAAGATTTGCATAGTAGGGCGATGAACTCACGACGAATAAATGTCATGATGGAACGATGTATGTATCTTCTATACTTCTCCCAATTGTATTTGCGAAATGAGAAACAGTTTGCGGAATGAGAATGGCAGATTTGAATTTCATTTCCGTAATGTTGAAGCCAAACTTGATCACCCAAGGAGATGAATCTTAATGTTTCAAAATATTCCAAATCCCTCATGATATCATTGAGGTTGACAAATTGTCGCCATGTTAATGTAATACCTCTTGATGTATGACCATGAGAATTTTTGAAATGTACGTTTCCATTACAATCAACTCTGATATATTGTAGAGAGTCCAAAATCCAAGTCTTCATGATGTTATGCAAAGCTGCAGATCAGCAATATAAAAATGTCGTTTTATCATATTTTGCTTAGCAATGCGGCCGCAAATAGATTTGCTAGTAATCGAGCCGCACTCTTTTCTACTCCCATTGATCATACACAACAGATAAATGGAAAGTGGGAAGTGGGTGTCACTCAACTTGTTCATAGCAACTGTGTCTATACTTTTGATCATGAGGTGATGACTATTAATATGAGACGTACAGCTGCTTACCAATGTGAAAAGGGCTGCCGAGTATACATTCCACAGTGGCCAAAGAAAGATCTCTTATCATGTAAAAAGTTTATATATGATTTCCTGAATAAAGCGTGTAAACATATTGTCCAATTTACTCCGCACAATGATGATCATAATTATGTACATCATGTAGTTGAGAAAGATTGGATTGTTGGTTTAAGTCCAAGTTTAAGAAATGATTTAGGTTACCTCGCTAGCGCCTTAACAAGCTATGATAATTTTAACGTTAATTACCACCCAAGTGGTCATAAACAGTTAATATATCGAGAGGAAGCTTATTATGTAGATCTTATTCCAAAAAATGAGAAGACGTTGGTGAAGAAGATTGTGATTAAGCCAAGAAAGACAAACATGACTCCTGAAACATTATTGAAGAAATTTAATTATCTCCTTCGAGTTGATGGTAAACAAGTGGCAACATTGACTTATATCAAATCATCTAATCATATTGCAATAAGTAAATTAAATGATGATGATCTAGTATTAGTTTGTTCAAAAGATTTTCATCGGTTCTCACGACATCGTTCTGCAGCTGTTCATGGAAAATTTGATATGCAACATTTACCATGTGAAAGGTCAAATCAATTTGATACAGAATGGACCGTATCTTTATACAGAAAGTGTGTAGAGCCTTTAGGTGGTATCTTACATGAAACAAGAGTGTTGATGCCTCGCATTATTACTTCGGTTAAATTGGTTGTAGATTATTTAAATGAAGTGATTAATGAGCAACATATTTCATTTTCTGAAAAAGAAGGTACTCTGTCTCTCACTATAAGTGGAAAAGGTATTGAACTAATTATGAATAAAACTCTAATGGACATTTTGGGTTTTAATCAAAATATCTTTAAAAGTGGTACTGTAACCAAAGCTAGCGCAGACATGTCGCTATCGCGTCGTATTAGCTATTTTCAGATATATTCCAATATTGGTGAAGATGTACGTGTGGGAGATGTTGAAGCTCCATTGCTAGCAATGATATCATACCAGCCAAAAAGCTGCAGTATTTTATCTGAGCATACTTTCAAGAAAGTGCATTATGCAAAGCTGAAATCAAACTACATCCCACAAATTGATATCGCCATTTATGACGATGCTGGTGCGGTGATTCCTTTTCATAAAGATGCTGTGACAAGTATCACACTCCATTTCCGAATGAAGAGTTAATGCAAAAGTCTGCTAATATATTTTTCCAATGTGAATAATATGGAAAGTGAAAATAAGGACTCGTTTCTAATCTATTTGCCCAGTAATGCTTCTATGAATAAATTTCCCAAAAATAAACCATCAGACTATCGAGTAGAATTAAATCGCCCACTACATTTAGAAGGTGAATGGGAGGTTGGCGTTTCTAGTATTTGCTATGATAGCAATATTCAGAATGTGAATGATTTGGAAGAAATGATATTGACTCCTCGCACCCATGATGGAATAACGATGAATAATGCATTCCAGTTCCCATACAATTTAACGTCAGATGGAAAGTGGAACTATGAATGGATTCAGATAAAATCAGATTATTATGGTCCATTTGGGAATGAGAAAATTATTAAGGCATTCAACAGTGGTAATACTTCCATCATGAAGAATAAGGATCAGAAAGTTTATGAGTTTACTATCTATCATTGGAGTGGGAGGCAGTTCCTTCGCTTTCATTCTTTTACTAAAGGTCTTACACTGAGGTTGGATAATGAATTCTATCCACATCTCGGTTTTGGCCATGGACTACATCTAACGTCAATTGCTACTGCAAATGTTAAAAAAGTTTATTCAAATCGAATCAACAAATTTCATTATAAATTTAAAATATTTGATGAAGATGTTGCAGAATGCGAAGAACGCATCATTTTGAAAAAGCGTGGTGTCCAACCTTTATCACTTATTGAGTTAGTAAAACGATGGAATGAGACTGTGGGTAAGAAGTATGGAGAGAAAATTATGGTGGACAAAAATAAGTTTGTTATTCAGAAATATAATACCAAAAAACTTACAGTTTATTTCTCTCCAACCTTGCGTCATTTTGTAAGACATCCAACCCCTATTATTGGAGGCGGTCTGGTGTATGCTTCTCATGAATATCAGACTAAAGCTGATTCAGTTAATGATGAATGGTGGGTGGACATCTATGGTGATCGCATCAAGAAAATTTACCAGTCTTATCAAGAATCTAAAGTTGCTATCAATATAATGCCGCGTCTGTATCATACAGTTGAAAGCTTCATTCATGTAGTAAATCCTTATATACAACAGAAGTTGAAGCATGTGATGAAAAGTAAATATGATGTAAAGACACACCACATTTCGTTTTCAATTGAAAATCAACGCGTTGTTCTGAAACTGGGTGATGACATTCAATGTCAATTGAGTAAAAATTTGAAAAAACTCAATGCTTGGTTTTTCAATGCTACAAACTGTGTTTACTGCTGCGCATACGATTGGTATAGAAACACCAATGACACTTGATAAACATGAACAGCACCTTTACATTCAAAGTGATTTGATTCTACCTATTTCTGTTGGTGAGAAAAAAGAATACATTTTACGTGATTTCATTCATGATAAAGACGCTTCATATGGAATAGTCGAGAAGTTGTTTCAATCTATTTTCTATCATCCCGTCGTCAAACAAACTATACCCTCTATTGCTATCAAAATTACCAATGGTTTACAAGAGTGCATCCATGTGAAAGATACTAAATCCCTCGTAACTTTAGTGTTTCGGAAAACAAAGTGAAGTCATTGTGATATGTTTATTGAAATAAAAATGTGTATGAAAAAGTCTTTTCACAGATATAGGGGGAATGGGCTGACTGTAGGCGTATATTCACAAGGAAGAAACGATCTCATGCGATACATAAAACAGCAATGTTTATCTACAGAAATCAGCATGAAAATACTAAGTTAAGGAAGATTATGCTAAGACGTCTCCTGAATGTGGTAGTGTGAGTTTAATTCTTTTGGGTGGTGGTATGTTTGTGTCAGGATGTCCATGTCGAAGAGATGTGTTATGTCCTATCCAACACCTCTTATCCTCCCATGCTGAAAGCGCCCGTTTCCTGAAAGTATGAGTTTTGATCACATGCGACTTAGATTTTAAGATTGTCATATTGACAAACGTTATATTTTATTTCTATAGGCTTCCCTGAAATTTTTATGTTTCATGTTAGAGACCAATGATCTTGATATGCCTTTAGCGCGCTTAATACTATCGTCGCTATCCCTTAATTTCATACTGTACATTTTTGGGCGGAGGAGAATCATTTCATCTATTTCCTTCCCTGCTGTCTCATCCTTAAAGCAGCCAAGTTTTGCCTTATTTTTGATGGAGTAGAGAGGGTGATCAGTAGGATAATTTGATGTATCAAAATATCTTTCTAAAGATTTTCCTACTTCATTGAAATTTAAATCTTTTTGAGTGGTAATACCTAAGAAGAAACTATCTGTATCACCACCCAACAAACGAACCTCTTTTACGAGAGGACATGGTTTTAGTATTTTATAAAAGAGTTGGTACATTTCAAGCTTAGAGTAATCTAGTACAGCTTGGCCAATATAGATGGGCTTGCACAACTCAACTTCAGATTTTATCATTTTAACACCTACAAGGTCCTCATCGATAATGTCTCTATCGATGAATAGAGGTGACGAGACCAATTTCTTAAATTTTGTAACATCATTGACTAGTTTATAGTTTACACGTTTTCTAACATCCTCCATCGTCTTACCAAATAGACTATTATTCTTATACTTATAAAAATCTTTTTCAAAATTATTTTGGGCTAGTGCACGTTTCTGGCTGTTGCTATCAATATATGGTTTGAGGAAGGCTTTCTGTCTAAATTTGATAATGCGGTGAACTGACTTTAGAATCATGCCCATTTCTAAATAAAATTTTAAGATGCTAAAGTGGACTAGATAGTTTTCCTTATCATATTGGGTGAGTAAAAGTTTGCGGCAAGGCTTATAGTCGGGTTGACCGCATGATTCTAAATCTTTATGAAATTGTTTCATAAAGTCGGAAAACACATCTTTACTCACTTCACCTGATTCGGGTGCGAGTGGAAAATCTACGATTTTATGTTTAATATTATTTGGATAGATTAGATCAGTCTCAAAATGATATCCCCAATCACCTTCATCTGGAATTGCTAGTATGTTAGAAGGGTTGGAGAGATGCTGAATTTCACTATCATCTAACCAGCTAAACTCAGAGTGAGGGAGTGGTTTGGATAGTGAACTACCATATAATTATTTTGGTCATAATACTTAAGATGAGTCTGATCATTGCCTACTAATTTTGATTTTAACCTATGTTTATTTACAAATGTGAGACCACCGCGAATTCCTCGCTCAAATAAATTATACATCTCTGGATCTTGTAAGAGATGAATGGTCTCACCAGTCATTTTAAAAGCAGACTTAAATGACATGGCTGGCAGACTGACAAAGTGGACGGGATCTAACTTATCTTCTTCTAATGCCACTCGTCGAAACTCCTGAAATACATCAGCCAGCAAAAATACATCTAACTTAAGATAGGCAATCATATATTCGCCAAATGTATGGCAGTCAAATTTTATCCATGCATCTTGTGCATGATCATAATCTTCGGTCTTACATTCTGCACCGCTCAAATCATTTTTAAATTTATCTATGGGCAGAAGAGAAGTCTCGCCGAGTTTACTAATCGCATCAAAATATGCATATGGAAAGACTCCTTTCCGTGTGATGACTTCATCGGTTAGATTTGGATATTGTTTCTTAAGATTTTGTGTTAGTGGAAGAGACTTTAGATTTTGTATGAGAGAGGCCAGTGATGCAGTCATAAATTGGTAGGAATCTAAAAATTTTATATCATTTTATAAAGTCTTATTTTCTTTGGTTTTATCGACGGGTACTTTTGCTGTCATGGCCATAAACTTTTCTCTCGTTTGAGCTATTACATCAAGCTTCCACTCTTTCATTGACCTAAACCTCCTTTTATTATCATATGACTGTCGTAGCCCTTGAAATTATGGAAAATGACGGGTAATGTACGCCGTTTCATCCTAAGCGAAAAATTGCATTTTGAACATAGTGCGTTTCTAAATTTACCAGTGATGTGATCATGGTCGCGCACTTTCTTAACCTTATCATCATCAAATGTTTTCCTACATTTGAGGCAAACGTTGCAACTATCAAATTTTGCTTGATCATCTGCTGTCATATGCAATGATCTGCGATAGAGTTCACCATCATACTTTTGTTGAAATTTTACAGCCTGTTCGAGGAATTGTAGGAATTGGTAAATACAATCCTCACCTTGCCAGACGTGCATTTTATTTTTTCTATTTTGGAAATGCTCATGCCATACTTCATAGCAGGAAATGGCTGCTGCTCGATGGGTGTTATCATCGATATAGCATTCGATGTCAGCATAGATGACACGAAGAAGACTGAGTTCATCACCATACTCTCTATATGAAAACTCCTTATCTTTGGGCATGCCCTCCATTTGTAGTTTACCTCGCTTACACCATTCGTAATGAGTTTCAAATTTGTTTTTACTCCTAAAGTTCCGAATGCATCTGTCACAGTAATAAATCTCTGATGAGCTAGAATTTCTTAGGTGGTGGTATAAGCGAGAAATTTTGGGAATACCGCAGTAGTGCCATTCCTCACTATCATCCTGTCTTACTAATAAAAGGTTGACAACGTGGTCATAATAACTCGAACGCGAGTTGTAGCGGACACCCTTCAATCCCTTTTCCCAAACATGGAGAACTATTTTGATGTTGTTCAATTTTTCAAATTTTTCTATATCTTTAATTTTCATATCTTCACTATTGCAGTCATCAAACTTTAATTCATTCTCCCACTGTTGATACTTACTCTTACGGTATCGGCTATTCTGTACATCATTATAGTGGAGAATGGAGAGGACGGCATACTTAAAACATTGCGATTCGCAATCTACAGAAATGACTGCTGCTTTATTTCTTAAATTTTTCGGAAGTTTAAAGGAGCCTCGTCCAGAGTAGTTCTCTAATAAAGTGATTTTAATCATGGCGGTCTCAATACCATCAAAAACGAGTCCACTATCACGCTCGTTAAATTTATCTCTGTTTAATTTTAACCCTTGGATATGAAAATTTATCCAAGACTCGCAGTCTACAACTTCGGTTGCAGGAGAAGAGGGTATGTGACACTCCAACCTCTCTACTATTTGACCAGTATGGTGGTCGATTTTTACATATTTTATTTTGAGATAGATGAGCGCCTTCATTCTAAAATTGACTAAATTGTTGAAGAGCGCACCAATCAAAGATGAATTTTGATGAAACCATTCTTCAAAGTCAGTAATGGTTTCTGAGGATTCCATCTGGTAGTTCCTCACTAAATTATTTATCGACACTTCAGAGAGTCGGATAGAGGAGGTGCTGTTAGTATAACTATCGTCACTGTGTGTATGTCGAAGTCTATGTCAAGATAGTTCAAAATGTGACTCAAAAGACTGAATGCATAAATCGCAAGAAAAGGAGACATCGTTAACAGAATCATCCCCACCTTCGGAGATTGATGCTGACTTAGGTCTACAAACACCTCGCTTGATGTGTCGGACGAGATCACGCTTCCTCGTGAAGATGTGCCCACAGTCAGCACATTCCCGATCGTTGCATTCCCGCGACAATGTTGACATGGACTCGCTCGAGATGGGACTGGTATCACCTGAAAGAGAAATCATTCTATCATCTCTGTTCAAGTCTCAGTGTATTGTTACAACCTACCTTGACTCAACAACTCTAAACTTTCCTCGAGAAGGGAGGGCGTTGGTGATGAAGTTGATGCCTGAAATTGAGGAAGATGCTATTAGCCACACGTTTGAGGGAGATGACTGATGAATTCCTTAACTTACCATTTCAACGAAATCAAGTTTAAGGTTGATACTTCAACAAGATAGAGACTTCACTCAAATTTGGAATTCACGAGAGAGCAGTTCACTTGTACGCCTCAAATATAGAATTCGCTAGAGAACACTTTACTTACACGTCTCAAAGACAGAGTGAAATGACACGGATGTCACTTTAGATATATACTTTCATATTCATCATTCATTGGCTGTTGATTTTGATTGGTTGCTTGTTTATACTTAAGAATTAGGAAACATTTCAAAGTTATTATTCACAGTCAACATGACAAGCCCTCCAAAAACACCGAACACAAAATTCTTTTCTCCATGCTCATCACCAAGGGCGCTCGTTGCACCAAACGCTCCAACGAAGGGGAAGGTAGAGAAGGTGTACCGACTCGACAATATCAGAAAGTTGTCATTAGCAGCGGATGACGAAGAGGAGAGTGTATGTGAGAAGGAGTATCCCGACTTAACAGGCGTGAGGTGGAGGTATCTGCAGTACGATACTGATGATGTGATGGAGATCGCCAGCACCAAATTCCTCCACCAATTATGGGAATGGTACACCCCTAACTCCCAGCCACGAACTATGGCGGAGTGGGAGTATATCGACAAAGTGAGGCTCGCGGTAGAAGAACGATTGAAGCAAGTGAACTGTTTTTGTTATCTATGTGAAGCCAGACTCTGGGACGATATTGACGATGAAGACCTTTTGAAATACATGCCATAATAAATTTTTATTTCGTATTATCTTTGCTTTCATACTGACTTACTTGAATGGGGCTTCAGTGGATGATTTAACCATGTATACTTTTTCATTTGGAAATAGTAGCACACTTAGTTTAACTTGCAATTCTTATAGCATTTCATATGGCTGATAATGGTAGATGAAATAGTGTTAAATAAAATTAAGATAGCTTACATGATTCTGGGATAGCAATCGACTGCGATCCATGTGTAAAGAGCTTGTTAGACTACGGAAGAGGGAAGTGTGTTATGTTGCGTGTGGCGCGTGAGTGTCCTCCCATTTCCTTCCATTCATCAATTCATCTCATTGATAGAGGCAGGTAGAACTCATGGTTCTGATAACGTATGCAATGGAAAGTTTTAGGCAACCTTCGACAGCTGGTTAAATGTCGCCCTGGCGCGAATGCATACTACGTTGAGACAGAGGCAATCACTTGCAAACATGACGCAGAGAGGTTTAACAAGATTGACCATTGCCGAATGTCCCCTGCGGTATACATAGCTACGGGTTTCACCGCCGCCCTTTACAGAAACGCCCGTCGAAAGGAAGTATTACACCGAACTTCATTTGCAACGTTCAAGTTGACTGATAGCAGATTCAACTTAATGATAGTATTCGCCAGTCTGAAGACTGCCCAGGGCAAACCGCGAGGAGGTTCTATCATGTCTTGCCCCATGGTGGCCCCATAAGGACCGTTTGTAGCGTTCTCGGGGGTCGTCATCGTACAGCCTACCGATTCTGCTGAGAGAGTCTTTGACTCTCTCCTTGGTAGCAGTGTCGACTTCTACGCTAATTGGTATGTGACTGAAAAGTGGAATGTAGCGCCATTCCGTTGATTGACAACACTTGCTGTCATCGCATTGCCAATCTGAGCAAGATTGTTGTGGACTCTGTCTTGCTCCTCTATTCTAGCAAATTCATTAAATAAATTTCGCGGTCTTAACTGCGGTCCGCGAGGAGAGCTGACTGCAGCGTTTGGTGTCTCCATGATTGAAATGAAATGAAATGAGAGGTAGTGGTTTATATACCCCTCTAACGCGACGCAACGTTCAAGTTGACTGATAGCAGATTCAACTTAATGATAGTATTCGCCAGTCTAAAGACTGCCCAGGGCAAACCGCGAGGAGGTTCTATCAAATCTTGCATCATGGTGGCCCTTATCAGAGCCGTTTGTGGCGTTCTCGGGGTGTGGGATAGGGACTCAGGCTTGCTGTTTCGACTGCGGCTCCGGCAACGGGGCGGGTGGTCGCTTCTCTTGGATGTCTGTAAAGAAAGAAGTAGTGAGTTATCATCTTACATTTTAATTTAGTCATTTTTACTTACAGATCTTCTCGGACGCTTCCTCATAAAGGAAATTCGAGATCGGATCACGATGATCGAAGGTGAAGTGTAGACACTACACCCCTTTCTTCACCCGACAATAGCATTTCTCCCCTCTTCCACGCTCGTACAAGAGAGGAGTTTCTGCTACTCTCCCCTTTCTAATAGGGATGTGCAGACGGCTGGAACGCACCCTTCGATCGCGATCCACCAGCTGCGCCGAACGGTGCAGCTCGTGGTTCGTCTCGACCACCTTAGCCATCTGCACACGGAGTCTCTCCACTTCCTCCTTCAACCTTCGTATCTCCTTCTCCCTACTTTCCCTGTCTGCTAGCAAAGCCTCTTCGCTGGCTTTCCCCTCGAGAGTCTTGAGCCTCTCCTGCTCCAACTCGCCATCCCGCTCGCTTAATCTCTCCTTCACCTTCTTCATCTCTCCGGCCACGTTCTTTAGGTCCTCATACTTTGCCTTGTATGAGAAGGCCTCCTCCTTCAACTTCTCCACCTCTTTCTTTAGTTTATCCCGTTCGGCGATCACCGGCGGGCGCTTGACAAAATTGCGACATTGTGTTGCAATTCCGCTCGCAGTCACGGCTGTAGGGGTCTCGCGATCGAGGTCGACGTCCTCGATAGGTTGCGACTGTAGCTCTCCCTCCTCCTCCTCCTCACTATCGCTGCTGGACAGCGAGCTCTCGCTACTAAGCGAGGATACAGCGGCAATCGCTTCAATGGCGGATTGTATCTCAGTGGCCTCAGTGGTGAAGAGTGAACTCCGTTCTTGCTCGTTGGCGGATTGTAGCTCCAAAGAACGGAGCTCAGTGGCGAAGAGTGGCGAAGAGTGAACTCCGTTCTTCTTCGCCTACTTCGCCTGTTTGACACTCGCTGTGTTGTGAGTGCAAATCCTCCAACCGCTCACTTAAGCGACTGATTTTGTGGGCTCCGCAATAGTAGCGACCGATCCCTATCTGTTTCTTGCTAGTGCAAGCGTGCTTCTTGAAGGCGTCCGCTCGGAATACCTTCCGGCATTGACACAGTTTCAAACTGGTCTTGACATTATTGTATTTCGGCATTTCTGAAGCGAAAAACGGAAAACAATGATTTTTACACTTAGTGAGGAATGATAGATTTGAGTGTAGTGAGTGGCACTCGATCCCGTCGACAGCCCGAAGGCCTTGTACTGATCACTAGGGAAGTGAGAGATCTTCCCCGATACCCGCTATTTACAGCTTAAGACATCATTGTCACTGCCCCGAAGTGGTAACAGCAACGCCGAGTCAAAGGTAGTGATCAGTAGCTGGGATCTAACCCCTCAAAGCTGCCTTAGACTTAGTTAAACTTGAAATCTGATAGCAGATTTGAACTCAGCATACTTGAAAACCTTGAGGAAACATCCCAAGTTATTGCTTTGATCAGCTTGATAGCAAGCCGTAGAGAGCTTGATTCACCAGCGTTTTGCAATGGAGATGTTTAGAGGCCACCATGACAAGATAGCTAAGACTCAACCGATTGGCGTTCAAAGTGCTACGTTGAGAACTGTGTCAAATGCCCAACATGAGGCATGAGTTGCCCCAGCGATTTCGGTCTAAAATATGACACACTCCCTTGCCACACTTATCACTACGGCATCGTCCGCCGTCCCGAAGGAACACCCTGTCAGTGGAATATTACAGCAAAACTCTCCGTGTCTTGCTCGCTTTTAGTGAAAAGCCGCTTATACCATGAGAAGACTGGCTCAGACATCATTAAAAATGCTTTCATTGACTTCAGCAGGGTCGAAGACCCCAGAAAACCTCCAAAACTATTGAATTTAAATTTTCAACTTTTTAGCACTACTTATGAAATTTTATAAGTAGTTTATCACTTAGGGAAGGTCAATAGCGACCGAACCTTTTTTGAATCAAGTCAAACGGACTTGTAGAAGCAAAGTTACAAGCCTTTAAAGTTTTGGAGTCTTTTATGGCCTGGAGACGAAGGCCATTTCCTGGCTAACCTCTAAGTCTGACGCCTTAGCTGATATCAGCAATGAAATTTTCTAAGTCGGTTTCTTACAGAAACCCGGAATTTGGAATGTCCGAAGCTATCATCGGAGCTCAGAGAGACGACCTACCTCTGACAATCGCTCTCGTCTTAATGACAAGTCTCTGTCGGTTCCCAGCTTATATAGTATGTGGCGATCAGCTGATGACGTAATACCCATCATCCAAACACTAAAAACCCGTCTATCTCCGGTTCTAGTGCTCCGATTGAGCTGGAAATTCACCATTTCCCTGTAGAATTTGACGCTGAATCCGAATCTGGCCTCCGTTTTCCCATCCGATGCTTCGTTTTGGCTCTACAGCCAACAGCCATCGCAAAAATTCTAACTCTGTCGTTTTTTCGAAAAATGTTGAAAATTTTTTCTCTCCGATTGACTTGAAACTCTCTGATTGACTTGAAACTCACCACACAGATGCAGAATTTCATGCTAATTCCAAATCTGAAATCCGTTTTCCCATCCGATACTTCGTTTTGAAGCTACAGCCCAAAACGTCCAAAATTCTAACTCTGTCGTTTTTCGACAATCTCCCAAAATCTTAAATGGCGTCTCACATCTAAACGAAGACAGATATGAACAAGCCGTTTCTTTCAGTGAATTTGTCTCACTCTTAGCTTTCAAACGAGCTATGGCACGACAAAATCCGTCCACTAGAAACCAAGATCGAAGCTAGCTCTCCCGATGGGGGTGGGACGTCAGCGAAACTTTTTCTCTCCGATTGACTTGAAACTCACCATACCGATGCAGAATTTCACGCTGAATCCGAATCTGGCCTCCGTTTTCACATCCGAGCACTGCTTCCACTCGAAACATCCCATTTTCAACCCAACATTCATCAGATTGCACGAAAAACATCACACACTATAGCCTCAAGTCAAAACCTGGCGGTCGCCCAAGTCCACCACGACACTCTGTCGTTCCAGAGGGGGGGACGTCAGCGAACCTTTCGGACCAACTTGGCCGGCACACCACGACAGACCTCTGTCGTTCCAGAGGGGGGGGCGCGCCGGTCGAGTGTTCGCCGTTTTCTTACTACTTATGATATCAAATATTTCCACGTTTGACTTAAAATTGACAGTTGTCGACAAAGAATGGCTGCTGTTGAGAAAAATTCGCTGATACTGTGACTGTTCATTAACTAAAATTCTACCAGCTGAATATTAAACCGATTTAATTTTCTGCCGGTAAATAGTTTTTGAACGACAGTATAACACCGAAACCGACTGAAAATTCTGCCGATTTATTCTGCCGGTAGAATAGGGTAGAATATCACCGTTACTTAGAAACGCAACAACCGCCCAATTCAAATTTTCGGACTGATGCTATTTTACTCGTTTTCACGTGGTTTTCTTTCAGAATTGATTGCTTAGCTTGAACATGGCTCATACTCTGGTAAACGAAGCAGATTTTTCTGATGATGATGAACTGGAAGCATTCCTTGCATATGAATATTCGCAACTTCCAAGGGAATATGGTTCAGTACCTAAATGTAAAGGTTATCTGGATATGATACTAAATGATTTTTCTAACGAAGATTTTAGGGAAACTTTGCGGCTGTCCAGGCAGAGTTTCTTAGAGCTTGTAAATTTTTCAGCTTCTAAGATTGATTGCGCCTCCACCGGAAGGCCTGCTACACCGGTGATCCACCAAGTTATTATTTTTTTGCACTACATTGGCAACAATGAGACATACCTCCAAATGTCCAAACGCTTCGGTCTCTGCAAAGCCACTATTCACAGCATCGTCAGCAATATCACTGATGCACTTGTACCTGCACTAAGTCGGCAAGAAATTAATTGGCCAACTGCAGATGGTGCAGCAGAGACATGCAACAAATTTACAAACTTCTCCACTTTTCCCAATGTCCTGGGCGCAATTGATGGTTGTGAGATACCAATAGTTGCCCCGAATAATACCCCGACTCGTTTTACAATCGGAACAAATATCACATCCTAAGACTGCAGGCAATTGTTGACTCTGACTTTAAATTTATTGATGTGTTTGTTGGATGGCCGGAAAATCGCATGACGCCCGTTGTTTTTCGAATTCCCCAATATTTGATAAATTGGAAAGTGGTGACTTAGAAATGAATGGTCGATTTGTGCTAAGGGATTCCGCATATCCATTAAAGACGTACCTAATGACACCGTACAGAGGTAGCACTTCTTACCCGGAAATGAAATATAATGCTGAACTCAGCAAGAGTTTAGCATTTCTCTGGCATGGAAATGGGAACATTTGAAGGAAAGCGGCAAAAGTCTCTAAGTGATCGAATTCATTTAATTTAAAAGGGACAACAATTACCTCCCTATGAACGCTATCAAAATCATGCTCAATATTCATGAACGTTCAACAAAATGATTTATCAGAATAAGAACAGGTACCAAATCCGCTAAGAGTGAAAGACTAAACTTTCTTCAGCACACACTTGCATTACTGACAAATTTCTTGAAAAACAAGACTTCGAGATTTTTATTATGTAAAGTCGTAAAATGTAATGGAACAATATTAACAAATTTTGTGCCGAGAGATTCGATGCAAGTGGGCAAATACTTGTAGCATTTTACTATTATCTTGAAGCAGCATTTTGCTGATTTTCATGCATGTAGCCTATGTCGTAAATTTGGAAAATTCTTCTGACAGAAACTTTATTTCCCAAAAGTCCCATCATATTTCGCTGACAATGATATCATAGTCATATCAGAAATACTGCCTCGTCAAATAAAAAATGTGTTAGGCAAGATTAGTTCAGAGTAAATTGAAAATCAATGATCAAAATTTTAGATGTTGATAGCTCGTGAGATTTTCACTTGTTTAGAGTGAGATGGGATGTACGAGTATATATCACTATTTTGATTCTCCAAAATGCAGACACATCAGATCACACTATCTTCAGCAACAAAATCCACTCTGATGCTATTTTGATTTATTCGGCAGGACTAAGACACAAATGCTTATGCAGTGGTGATTCTTTGCGTTTAAGATGTTCGGTAATCAGCCTGAGCTGTTTTCATTTTGCTTTCAATGCATGTGGCTGCAATCGAATGCAACTTTATAGACAAAATTTAATTTATGACATTTTGATTTGTTTAAGTTGACACGATTTCCAGTCACAGTTTTGCTGTGTTTGTCTTTATTCAGAGAGCTATTCTCAGAGTGCATGAGGGACATATCAATCCAACAGGTAAACCATTCTCAAAAAACTATTTTCTCATTGATCTATGAGAAATAAGTGGAATTCTGTAATAAGTTCATTATTTTATATGATCGGAATTCAACACTTGAAATCAAGACTGACAGAAAATCAGACCGATTTCATTTTCTGTCAACTTTTTTAAAGACACTTTAAAACCAAAGCTGATGGCTTCGGTGCAATGCTGTCGTCTAAGCTTCGGTTGTATATTAAATCTATTTCACTTTCTGTCAGCTGAAATTTAGTTACTGTACAGGGCCTATGGAGAGAAAAATTTAGTTGGGTTTTTTTGGATTATTTGATCAAACAAATTTTCTAAATAATCTAGAGTATAGGTTTTCAACAGAACTACATGAATGCATAGAACATAATCATGAATACCTCAACATGATGCGAAAACTAATATGCAGATCAGTGTCAACTGTCCTGATATCTTCGAAAACTAACGTCACTCTTCATTAGAATTCGAAGCATCATCCAGACTGTGACATATGTAGATATCTGAAAGTAAATCCTTCATATTTATTCAATAATGATAACATGCATGATAAATCAGTTAGATAATGACAATCATCAGGAGTTACATATAATGAAGCTTATAAAAATGGGGACAGATGCTATGTCAAACGAAAGAAAACATAGGCATGTACGAATTGAGCAAAGGAAATACTTTAATAAATAATGAACTTACTTTCCACATTGATAGCTGCTGTGGCAAGCGTTGTAATGATGTCAGCTGGATAGATTTCTTATAATATATGGAGTAGCTTCTCAATAGTGCATCTGAAATCTGGCGTGCCGGTGAAACAGATCACTCTCATCGCCCTGGAACAGTGCCATAATTAAGTACCGACATCTTAGGTGGATTTGGATATTCACATCAATTTCAGTATTTTTCAGGTGAAATCTTTTTCAGATTTTGTTTGAATTCCACTACAACAATAGCACATTTTTTGTTCATTTTCTATATTTTCGCTGACCAATTTATAAACAAATATCAATGCAATGTACGTAGAATTAAAGTAAGACGCGATTTATTATCAATTTAATTGTGGCTCGGAACAACTGCATTTCAAAGTATGACAGTTGACATCCCATTACAACAGTGGTTCTTAAAGTGGGGTCCACGGACCCCCAGGGGGTCCATAGCGCTTTTCCAGGGGGTCCGTGAAGGGAATCCCGGTTAAAGTGTATTTTATAAAATTAATTTAAATCAAAACGCGAAAGCTGAGACAACAAAATCTCTCTCTCTCTCTCCCTCTTCCTAGAGTGAAATTATACTACCACAGAGATCGGATTCACTGGCCTCCTGCCGCCTGACGAAGGAAGGCGCACGACGAAGCGGTGAATCAGATGTCTAACTTATCATGGACCTTATGTATACTACAGTTCAGTCCCCTCAGTCTGATCACCTTGTCGTGGATACATATATGTAGATGTCTATGTTATCGAGAATCAATCAATGCACGTAACTATGGTAATTCCACAGAAATCGATATCTCGCTCCTCTTCTGGTCTAGAAGAGACATTTTGAATGATCTATGGCACCCGCCTGGACTAGTTAGACGGGTCACCTTCCTGATTATTGTACATTACGGAGATAGGAGAATGAGACGCGGGTTGCTGTAGATTCCGGTAGGACCACCCTACGCCATTTCTTGAACAGTTTTCTAACTGCTCAGTTAATGGTAACTGTATTATCGCCTGTCTATAAAACAAACTTTTTTGCAAAAATCTGTATCTTTTAAATTGGGTGGGGTTCAGGAGTCGCTCCGACGACTCGAAGGGGGTCCCCGACCCAGTCAACTTTAAGAACCACTGCATTATAACAACTGCAGCTGCTCTGACCATATGTCATTGAAATGGGTACTGTTTATTAATTAAAATTCTGCCGACTTAATGAACGATGGTATAACACCGAAACCGGCAGGATATTCACTCGGTTTCGGTGTTATACCGTCGTTCAAAAAGTCGGTTGAATGTTCTGCCGGCAGAATTTTAGTTAATGAACAACCCCATAATCACAGCTTCCCATGCATTGCTACATTTATGAACATTGCCATTACATGAGTTTGAGATCATTACATTTTTGAGATCACTAAAATCCAGTATTGACAATCAAACATCTGTATCTAAGTAATTTTTTCAAACTATCACTTGTAAAAATTTTATGTGCTTTGACAAAATTGCGAAATTTAGGCTGAAAGTATATTTTACATGATTCACCGAAATTGTCGATATCTAGTCATCACATATAGACACAGATAGAAATGCTTCATGGATTAATGCCATTTTTTCTATTGCGAAATTCCGTGTACACGAGATTATCCGCACCTGAAGGGGATAGGCCTACACATTGGTCAATTGAAGCAGTAGGCCTAGGCCTATTACACCGATATTTTCGCTAGCATGAATTTCTGCTATGTGTACTGTGATTCTGGTTTATGCTGTATGCGCATATGAATATTGTGACCAGTGTATTCCAACGAACGAGTAGTAACTTAGAAAGCTTTATTAATTTTCATGTTAATCAGATAGTTGAACTGGTGTGTAGTCGTGGGGGCGACGCGCTCATGCCTCACACCATCTGAGTACTAGGTAAACAAATGAGTTGGCACACAGCATCAAAAATCAAATATGTGAAAGCTAAATTGATAAGCAGATTTGGTGAAATTTCTGTCGTGCTTACAAAGAGACAGTGGTCACAAATAATCCTTGTTTAGCGACAAATAAATCAAGCCAAGTCCTTGAGGGTCTTAAGGAGCTTCACACATTTGAATTAACTCGCACCTTGAGTTAATAAGTTAACTAGGAAACATCATCTCCGGGCCTATTTTGAATAGATGAAGAACTAAAGTGATAGAGTAAGTTGAAGTAACACGATTTATGAATCTGTTTCTTTCAATAGAGCCGTTTCAACTGAGCCACTCTTAAATGCTGTTACAGTTATTATTGATGCCTTTTGAATGCTCAAGAGTTTGATTTCCGAAATTGAGAAAGGAATATTTCACTTCATTTCATTCATAGTGACATCGTTTATACAATTCGTCCTTCGAAATCAGCATGTTCTTATACTCCAAACTTGAAATTTTCATCTTATTCTCAAACACCATGACATCTTACATTTTTACCGAGTTCCTGCAACGTCTCTGCTGACATATCTACATCTACTATCTCATTATCTATTCAAAGTCTAGTGAAGGACAAAATACCAAATAAGAAATAGTTGCAGCCTTAACTATCATATTGTATAATAAAAAGTAAATAATATATATGATCATAATAAATATCCATTTAATGCATTTCTCATTTTATGTCTCCTGAATATGAAGAATGTACTCTAAGTACTTCGGTTCATGAAGTAATCGTGTTGATCGTAGCTTTATAGTTTATACTATGATGCTTTGCTCGGATGGGATAACGGTTAACTAATTATCTAGGCTCCACCACTACCCGTACCCCTGGCCAATTTTTCTCTGACACAATGTCCTTAGGAATATTGGTTTGTTTGTCGATACGGGAGGTTCTTCATTGTTTAGCAAATCAAAAGAGGTTTAGCGCTCCCAAGGTTATGACGAAGATTTTATTTTGAAATTGTATAAAATACACCCGACCGGTTTCGTCGCGATAGGACAGTCTCAAGGGTTGATTATGTACATCTCCAAGAGTGCTTAAATATATGAAGTAAAAAATAGGACAACTCTTCACATCTGTTCATGACGTCTGTTCATTTGTGATATCTGTAAAGTTATCGCACCTAAATATAATTGCAATGATAAATACTTAATTTATAATTTTTCTTGTAAGCTTTGTAACAAAAGCTATATAGGCCAAACATGTCGACTTTTTCGATATCGTTTCCAGGAACATAAAAGAAGTATTTCACACCGTGACTGCAAAAGTGCACTTAGCGATCACAATCGTATAGACCATCCAACTAAAGTGATGAGTATTAATGACTTTAACTACAAAATAATCAATAAACAACGCAATGCGATATCTACTAGGTTGGCTGAAGCTCGATATATTGCAAAGAACATGCCACAAATGAACAGACGTCATGAACAGATGTGAAGAGTTGTCCTATTTTTTACTTCATATATTTAAGCACTCTTGGAGATGTACATAATCAACCCTTGAGACTGTCCTATCGCGACGAAACCGGTCGGGTGTATTTTACACAATTTCAAAATAAAATCTTCGTCATAACCTTGGGAGCGCTAAACCTTTTTTGATTTGCTAAACAAAGTCCTTAGGAATGTCCTCAGCAGGTTGAATAGCCTGCAACGCTTTATTAACGTCAGAGTTATCGGAGTCATGATAATCCAGTTTAGTTCGTCACCGAATCGTTATTAAAATGCTTGAGACAATAAAATAGTTGCTTAGGCAATGATACTGGCTCTAGTGACAGAAATATCACTCTGAAACAATGAGTGTGCCATTTAATTTCAGACCCGATACATTTATGCCACCCGCCATAAAGCTCACATACCTGTTCTGGCGGCTTCATTAGCGATTTCAAAAGTTGCTGCTAATATGCCGAAGTGGATATCATCACCATTGAATGGAATCGAAAAGTAGAATGTTGGAATGATTGAATTTTCATATATTTCTATAGATCACAGACAATTTGCAAAAAGTTTCCGAAAATTTAAATTTGGCGCGCGACCATTTTCCATAGAATAAATTGGCAGAATTTTCATTCGGTTTCGGTGTTATACTGTCGTTCAAAAACTATTTACCGGAAGAAAATTAAATCGGTTTAATATTCAGCCGGCAGAATTTTAGTTAATGAACAGCCCAATTGTTCTGATTAGCACCGTTGATATACTCGCAAACATGCATCTTAATGTAAATTCGCTGAAATATACATCGATATTTGACAAACCTGTTAAATGGATCATAGACATAAATAGACATAAGAAAAATAGTTATATGCCAAATATTTTTATCACAGTCTAATAATAATCACAATTATCTATTCAAATAAATCTTTGACCACAAGTAAATGTCAGTTGCAGCGTTGAAGAAGGGATCTTCATCAGTAACTGAGGTTATTGACAGCGAATGCCTTAGAAATGCCATAGATCTATATCAACTTATAACAGATATCGAAGTTGTCAGATATCTATTCACCGTTAAGGTACGGTAGTGTTGAATGTAACACGTCTTTGACCAGCACATACTGCATCCACAGAATTAAGGTGTGCCCACACTAGCACGATAACGTTAAAATCGTGATGATATTCCATTTTCTCAGATCAACATTATCTTTGGGCCCGGGTGTTCACATTGTAACGATTTATCCTGACGATAAAATCGCTCAACTAAACAATTTTATCAGTTGTGCTTGTTGCAAAGGAATTATTCTACAGTCACTTTCAATGGATGAAGAACGTCTCGTGGTTACACTGCTGCTGTGAAAAAGATGAAAAAAGAGACGCACCTATTGGACTAATACGCTATTTACAAAAAGATATGAGCTTTGGGGGAGATGAGCCGAATGGAGATGAAGGTCATTTTGACGCAGTATCTGCTTTTGCCTAGATATTTTTTTCTGATTATTATTTTTCTATTTTTTAAGCGATATTTTTTTGTTGCCTTTTTGGTTCTCTCTTTGATAGCTTGATGAAGTCTTTCGGATAATAATTCAGTCGAAGGATTTTATCAAATTATTGTATGTGCTTTTCATTCGAAGTTGAGTGTGAACAGCGAGCGCCCTGCTATTCATTTTCTCAGTTCCGATGGTGGCTCGCTTTGTTGTTGATGAAATGTTTGAATTGAAATTTACATTCTTCCTTGGTACCAATTTTGTTGTTGTGAGATGTTTGAATTGAATTTAATGAAGATATTCTTCTTGGCTGATCTTTTTTATAGAATTCGAACTCACTTGCATTCGTTAGTATGGCAAAGTCAAGACGACTCAATCGTCTATTTTGCTCTGACAATTCTATCGCGAATTAAAAAAATAATGTTCTGTACATTCAGGATTGATTGAAGCATAAAAATCCTTTCTTGTCCATCTGTGAGTACCGAGCAATTGTCAACACACATTTTAAAGATATGAATGTTATTTATGCTCTGAAGTGATCTTTTCTCGATGTTGATTATAAAGAGCATTGTTATAATGCTTGATAAGGAGGATCCCACGGGTATAATCCCGTAACTTGCTTATATTAGCATTCTAGCTAGGCTCATCGGCTTTTTAGTATTAAATCATATTTTCCTTTAATTCAGGAAGACTTTTAGGGCCGGCATCAATGCAATTGGCCTAAAGTACTATAATGCTGTAGGTGAATTTCATTGACAACGTCCCTAACAGACTTCCCTGAATGAAAGGGAAACATAATTTATCTTGTCATCCCCATCAAAAAGAGTCATCCCCATAAAAGAAGAAAACATATAAAACACATGTAAAATATTTATAATATAATAAATACACAATTTTTTGCAGCCCAAATAAGTTAAGATACATGTATGTCTTTAAAAATAAGTTTTTCGGTAACTTGAGAATGCATTCCATTCACTGATAAATCGTACATTGATGCTTCTAATTGTCTTCTGAATTTTATGTGGGTCTACTACATTTTTTAGTCTATATAAAACGAACCCGATCCGCATTGTCGGAACCGCGACTATTTATATTGGTCAATATCATTAAATAGACTATAAAATCAATCACTGAACTGGTATAAATATTCATAGTGGCATTCTTTGTTCAATTATACCCATGATCAATTAGATAATCAATAAAGATTAGATAATTTCAAATGATAAATTAGTCCATCAATAGCCCGATCAATTAGATCGCATTCTTATCAGTAAATGCATTCATCACTTTTTTAAATTTGAAATGATGCAGTCATTGAAATATCTCGTATATTTGTGAGTGTCATCCCATCATGCAGAGCACATCAACGATTCTTAAATTGTCACTATTTAACCTAATTTTTCCCGCGGGAGTAGGCTGCCGCCCCTCCCTCCCCTATAATTGACATAATCATTCATCCCCGAATGTATCTATGTTGTTGCTATATGAATAACAGCAATTTTGTATAAGGCTGCATCCCAAATATAAAATGGACAGACTGTCATGCCTCACAACAGAGGCCTATATTTGATGCATCCATTCATTTGAGGAGAAGCTATTGTATTTTTCGGCAAATATATAACTGATATTCTGGCAAGCCATTTACGTATCAAAATCTTTATTTGAGTTGTATTTATCACGCCTTGACTGTCCCAATGCAATTAAACATATTCCTTAATTAAACATATAAACATTAAACATTTATGTGACAACTGATCAAAACAAATCGTTCATCAAATTCATCTACCATCAATTTCCAACAGATACTCATAAGATCTTAAAAACAAAAGTCTTGACAAAAAGTGGAATTCAAATTTTGAATTGCTATGCATGATGACCGATTTGGAAAAACTGATACAAAGTCAATTGTTTTGCATAGTAATTTTGGTAACGATTGAATCATAGGAACATCCATGGGAACATCAAAGCAAGCTTACCCTAGGTTTTCAGATGTCAATATAGCCTGGGCAAAATAGAGACAATTTACATCAGTTAACAATCTAAATAGAATTCGTCTTAGAATATTTGTTTTGTACACTGAAACGCATGGCACTGAGGCCGAGCGAAGGGCGGTTCATATTTCTCCCGAAATACATGTATGCCAGATATAATTCAATTTTTGAATAATTGATTGTTCAAAGAAACAATGTGTAATCAAATCTAAAAATTGCAGAAAATGTATTGGTTTTCAGTGAATTGCTTAACAAGAACATAGTATTTATCTGTTTAAGAAATTCTGATTAAGTTATATTAGCAGAACGTAATTATACTGCAATGATATATTTTATCATTGCTGGCGAACTAAGAAGGCTGCTGTCTGAGGTGACACACACAAATCAGTTGGGTATCTGGTAATCTTTAACAATTAGGCCCTACTGTGTGTTTAGTGGCTAGCCGAAAGTCGAAGCAAAACCTCGGTTTTCGAAAAAGAGGAACCGACTTTTTTTGAACAATCGGTTTCGGATTTTTGAGCTTTTTCAGATATTTTGTATTTACCTCCTTGATTCAATCGAAGCTAATTGACTATCAATAATTAACTGCTACTGAAGAATTAATCACTTTATGGCATCAAATGCTATTCACGCAATAAATAAAATTGACTTATTATACCAGAACATTTGAGAGTATTGCTCTTCCGATGTCCATTTCAGTTTCAGGTGAAATATCTTCAAAGAAACTATCAATGAAAAGCAGTGCTGTTGAGCATTCAAGGACAGTACATACTGCATATACATGGATGTTCATAGTACTAAAAATGAAAGCAATAATGTTATTGACAACTTTAGTTATATTTGAGGGACCTGCGAATCGGCAAAGAGGAATTTTGAGGGACTTTTCAAAAATATCGCTGAGCTAATGATCGCTTCAAATTCTTTATAAGAGCAATCATAATTGGGAGTTCAATACACGTGCGGACTGTGGAGTAGTTAAGTGGTTGAAATTCCTAGATTTATCTTTTCAACCGCAACTATAGTTCGTGTTTGAATGTCACTGCTGAAATTCGCGTTGGATTGTGTAGGACGTCAAATAGTGTAAGCCAAAAGGACGTCATCGCTTTCATTTGCTGAGAAGGATGAATTCTTTTTTTCTTAACTTTCAAAACTTGTCCATTCTGATGCCATATTGAAGATCGGAAGATGAGGTTGATTAAAATGAGCCCCATTTCATGTATTAAACTTTCTGACGATTGTTCATATGCAAAGTAGGCATAATTTTGATGTTTAATATTCTCTAAATGACCAGTGTTAACAGGTGGGAATGAAAGAAGCTGCTTTGATCTCCAACATTCACACTTGCATAGCTAGCACTGAACGCGCTCGCTTGAACCACTCGGAATCAGTGTCACATTGTCAGATTTCTATGACTCGATTGTCGGGCTTGGAAGGAAGCCGGTGAATGCAGCACATGGTTCGGCACGTCAATTGACTGATTGTCCGTTAGCAAAGCGAACAGATCGCCTTTTACAAAATGCGTGTCTCCACTGGACTGTTATTTCGGCACGAAATGTCAAGACCATAGAATTAGATTGTTTAATCGTATCACTTTGCTAGAAGTGCAAACTGAATCAAACAGATGGCACATGCAGGAACTTAATAAGTGGGCAAAAAGAAGTTTTTAATACCTTGCAGAGATAGGAAAAATAGTCGTGCGTCGCTTGCGAATTGCTCTGAATTCCTTCAAAATGCTCCGATCGCCTCGATTCCTTCAGATTCGAAGAATTCAGATCATTGCGCAAAAGTTTTCTCGATCATATTGGGCCCTCAAATCATTTTTAAAAAAGTTAGCAGGCGCATGAAAAAACGTTCACAAACTTCTCTGTAGAACTTGACATCGTCTGTGTCTCTTTGCTGCATGATCCGGTTGATAACAGTCACTGAAAGTTTGCACAATTTGGTGTGTTTAATGTTGAACTGGCTGCTTATTGTTCGATTGCTATGGCATTTAGTCAGGAGATTGTGCCATTTCATTTGCGTTACATGTTCTAATGCTTCCCTTCTAGTCAAATGGAAGAAGAGACGACCTGTCTAATACTGTGGTCAAGACAATGGAATGGAGTTTGATCACTGGTTCACGCTGATTATGGTTCTGACATCAGAATTGACATTTGGAGCAAAATTATGTTTGACGACTTTTTATCGTCCAAGAAAATCGCTTCCAGAGCTTCGTGATCACGACGATACGATTTTATCGTTTAACGATTCATCGTTGAGAAAATTGAGCTAATGTGAACAGCAGTTATGCAACACATGTAAAGCGATTTTATTTCAATTTATTGTTACAGGTATCGTTATCGTGCTAGTGGGAACGCGCCTTTAGGCTGTAATGTTGCCCTGGCATCCGACATGGTATGTCTTCGATGGACATAGCTTTCCAATTGTCTCTGTAGGCCAATGTTCCACGGAAAGGGGATTGCGGAGGCAAGAATTTCTCTCCGTACTCCGTGGTGAACGCTATGAGCGGCATCAGCTTCTTCATGCTCTGGGGATCAGTTTGGTGTGTTGATCATCAAAATCTGACCACTAACGGCTGAGAACGAGGTCAAAATGTAAATTGGTGACAATGACTGACTTCACAGTCATTGCCGTTAGCACGCGCATTGTCTACAGTATTGATTGATTTACACGAAGTTCGAGAGCATAAATACATTGGAAATCAAAGATATTATTCCAGATAGAATCGGTTCTACTTAACGAAAATTAGCAACTCGGAATGCGTTTTAATCGCCACATCATGCTGAACTCAGAAATGTTCTCAGTATGACATGATGTTAAAGATCATTAGTAGGTCAAAACCAAAATCGCGCGATTTACTCGCGGCAAAATGAAAACGCGCGATATGTGTGAAAGGAAGCACGCGGGGGAACGATTTTATGGTAGGGAGGGGCTAAAAATTCGGGTGTCACAAAACACGTTTGTATGCGGGCAACGTAGGCATACTACTCATGGCACAATACTCTAACGTCTTGGATGAAACTGACATTCCCTTGATGAATGCATGATGGAGGACAAGACAAAAAGTGAAAAATGAAATGACAGAAGTAAGGGGAGAAAGAGGACAACTAAGTCAAAATGTGCATTGCGATAGAAATGTAGCTTAATCTGCATTTCTGACAATGGTAATATGATCGCATGCATATCGGCCTATATTGAATATTAATCATAATGGTTATATAAAACGAAAGGGGCAGCTAGATGGAAACATCATTTCATTCACGAGTTAATGCTGACACTAATTAGCCGTCAATTGGATAGTTAAACGACGTTTGCGTCCTTCTGGGATCCAAAGCTGTTGAATGCTATAATGTGGATCTCCAGTCTCACATATCTTATTGAACCGGATACATTGAAGATCTGTAGACAAATGACAATCTATCGGATTAATATATACTCTAGAGCAAAACGAAAGATGAGCCCATTATCACATCGTCATCTTAACTTGGCATGACTCCATTACTATAGCCTTTGTTTTCTATTCAAGCAAGAGTGTGAGAGCAATCTCTTTTCATTCAAATTTATCTATTGGATATGAACATCGATAATACTTTCCAAATACAAATTAAGAGACTCCTTTGCAGTTTTGTAAATGTAGCGCAATCTGCAGATAATCAGAAAAATTGTTGATAATGTGGTGATCTCACATAAATTCATATTTTATTGTTATCAAGTTCCGGATTTTCACCTGTAATTTATATCAACACATCCTGTCATGAATTTCCATTTTCATCTCATTAATAACCATCATCTAAATATCTTCAAGAATCTCAATTGCATTTCATTTCATCACCATCCTCAAGTTGGGAAACATCTTTCAATTTCTTCGGCAATGTTCAAATAACTTTCATCAATCAGCTGATTGATTCAAAACATCCTTCTTCACTTCGTGTAGTACTCTATTCTATCACGAAAGAACTCGAGACATTACATGTATAAAGAAACATGTAGGTTTGAAAAGCTTTATATCTTCTGTACTATTGCAGGAGAAAGCATTTATAAGGATTGTATATGTATATTATTTAATAAAATGCTAATTAAACTTAAAATACACACACATGTATGAGCCAACTCATCAAGCAATAAAAGATGACTTGCACACACTGATAGGACACAGCCAAATAAGCGTAGTGTAGGCCTATATTTTGCAAGTGAACTTTTTCGTAAGTTTGACAAGGTTGTGACAAAGTGGCTATTTTTGAATACCATATGCCAACACATAGGGCATTTCCATGTTCAATCCCTCGCATTTACATGGAGATTTTATTATTTGAAATTTTAAACTAAAAGATAGTCCATAAACTTAAACAAGTCACAATCTCATTATGATTTATATATTTATCTATTCATATGAGCATCAATAAGTGCCAAAATAGTACCATGATAGGGCTAATTAAGAGCAAAATTGCATGCAAAAATTGTCTGATAGTACCGATCGAAGCTAGCAAGGCAACTTGAGGTTGTACAAGAGGCGGGAAATTCAGAAATTTGGAAACCTTATGGTGGCAGAGTGAAGTCCTAGATGTGAAGTGCAGTTGTCCGTTGTTAAAGTAGGACTTTAAGAAATGGCAGCGGTCTCGATCTGCTGAGAACAATGAAGAGTGTAAGCTTGAGGAGAGACAGGCGCAGGCAGCCGTGACTATAGCCAAGCACAACGCTACGAAAGATTTGTACCAAAAGTTGGTGACCCGAGAAGGAGAAAGAGATGATTTACCGCATTTTTTCTGCGAGAGTTAAAGGATTAAATGATGGCCATAATGGATTTTCTCGTCAAGGATGAGTCAGGTCAGGTTATCACGACGACAAGGATTAGTTTTCTTCAAATTTGATGGAATCTTGTCAATTTGAACATTCTGAATATAATCATAGACATGCGACAGATATGAAAAACTGTTCTTGCGGTTCATCAAAAGTATCGAGATTCTCTTCCTACTTAATGAGTTCTTACAGCCACTCTATTAACAATCGCACCTCTAGTTAATTGAGGAGCTTAGACAATTAATATGTATGAGGCGTTTGGTTGGATAGGGTGCTTTGTACTTCTGAGATCAATGTGCTGAGGTCCACCTAATCTACACGTCGGAAGTAACTTCAATAAACATAGCACGTACATGAACGCAGACGATAATGAATAATGTATCATTCTGAAATATAAAGCAAATGTGTTTCGCATATGCATGCATATTTGATATAGCCTATCAATAAATTGCATTCCATGATTAATCAATGCGTTTGGCAGAAAATGTCAGAGGTGCTGCGAAAGCGAATGAAAATTGAGCGATTTTCACATTTTATGCACTGCTCAGCAAATACAGCAACGTATACAAGTCTATCATAGGTCATTTTAAAAGTGAGAATGCAAGCTCTCGAATAATGTATCGCACGTTGTTGTGCGACACGATTAGAAGGTATGAGGTTGAACTTCACCGTAATTTAGGTGGTCCGTCTTTTTATGATCAGCTCTGTATTTTGAAAGCGAGATGGTACTTATGATGTTAAATGAATTGACATCATATTAGCACAGCTCTCTGAAAGCGACAAGCAGTAAGTTGCATACTGTAGCAGGCCTACATACTTGGAAAGGAACTATTTCTGATATCATTTCATTTTGTAAGCTTTCTTCATCATTAGCAGGCCTACTATCCATAGAATCCTAGAATTAGCAATCCTATCATCCAATTGATGTCACGAAATGCAAATAATGTTTATTCATGCGAAAATATCAAGTATGTATCACTAGCATCTCGAAATGTAGGGCCTATCCAGTGTAACGAAACCTTGTTGTGACGATATTACAGTCACTTCTTCGCAATAGACTTTCGCATTTTCAATAGAATTGACTGCAGCAATACCTCAATTCCTTTTATATCAATTTCTTTTGATCGAGTGACACGTTTTTGCGGAACTGATAAATTTCGCTTACTGGTACAATACTCATGCTTACTTTATAGTCTATGCATGTATATGCCTGATAATCTTCTTCTCAGGCTACAAGCATTAGAAGATGTCATGCAAATAACTGAGAAGCATTATTTATATCATATTTACAAACAAGTAATTAAATGAAAGTCGGTATTTTTACAAAAGTACGAGCTTTGAATCCTTGAAATGTCCTTGAATAATAAAATACTAAAACTACGGAAACGAAAACAATGAGTCGTGATAAAAATAGAATAAAAGCGAAATTTAGAGATCTATGACGGAAATGCATGATTATTCCATTTACATCGTCTGTACAAAAGCAGCATTTGCACTTTATTATTACAAGCTCGCTCACTTCGACAATAAAGTGTTAAAATTAGTGATTAATGAATACAAGCCGAAATTTCATTTGAAATTCTAACATTCTAGACTGTTGATTAATCACCTATTGAAAGGATACGTGTGATTTCATTCCTTATGATGGCTTCACTACATAAAGAAAACCATAGCAAAGATCCCGCTTCGGCCGCTAGACTGTGTGTACAAGAGCCGGAACGATTAGCCAATATTCAAAAATGTTGATTATGATTGAGATTATGATTAGTGTTCAAATATTTGATTATGATTGTGATTGTGATTATGATTAAGGCGGCCATAGGCTTGATTATACATGATTATGATTGATTAAGGTGTTCGAAATTGGGACTATATGTGTGTCAGACGCTTTATCAATTCGTTTATATATTCGTTTGGGGGATGCACTAACGCTCTTCTCAGTCTTCGTTTGACTATTCTGCAACACCTCAGCGCCAAGTCCTCCAACTCTTGCAAAATTCTCGCAGTAGACTTCAGAAAGGCCTTCGATTCGTTGAGTCACCTATCTGTTCTGAACACCCTTGTGACTGTTTTTCAATGCAATCCTTATATCGTTTCTATGATTCAGTCCTTTTTGAAAGATCGTTTTCAGAGGGTCGCTACCAATGGTGTACAAGCTTCGTGGAAAGCTGTTTCCACCGGAGTCCCTCAAGGGTCTATCTTGGGGCCTCTGTTGTTTGTCATGTACATTAATGATCTTCCTCATCTGACAAATACCAAAATCATAGCTTACGCGGACGACATATCTCTCGTTCACCTGTCAGAATCGTCTTCCTCTTCTGTCTTTCAAGATGACATTGATATTTTTGTCGAGTGGGCTCAGAATAAGAAACTCCGCATCAATGAAGCAAAAACCAAGAGTCTCACTATTTCAGGCAGACCGACCTCTTCCTCTCCCACTCATATTCATGTGAATGGCACTGTCATTGAAGATGTTCCTTCTCTCAAAATTTTGGGAATGTTTTTCTCCTCCGATAACAAATGGGACGATCAATTTGATTTCCTGTACAAAAAATGTTGCTGGTCCCTATCATTAGTTAGACGGATTTGGTATAACTGTGGGCAAGGCGATATTGTTTGGCAGGCCTACGTTGGTCTTGTTTTTACCCATATTTCTTTCTGCTGGCCCGTTATTTGCGACCTAAAGAAGTCCCATGTGAAAAAACTTGAACGACTTGATCGCGTTGCTCGTCGTTGGGCCAATATCAATTTTAAATGTGATTTTCATCAAATGCTTGATAACATCTGTACACGACTGATTCGTAAAGTTTCTAGGTTTTCTGCATGCCATCCTTTATCTGAATTTTTCATTGTCAGATCCACTGATTCCCAAATCAGATCTCGGAGAAAATTGTTATGCTTTCAACGGAGATCGTCTGTTTATAACAATTCATTTATAAAGTATTCGAAATTTTCATGATTTGTGAACCATGCCATATACCGCTCGTTGTATTGGTGAATAAAGTCTCTTTATTATTATTATTATTATTATTATTATCATGAAGGCTGGGTAGGTTGAAAATAATGCCGATTACGGCTTTCAGACGCTCTCTCGGATCAGTAATGATTACAGTGCATTTAAGTAATAATTTGAATCGTGAGAAAAATGTTTAATACTGTGCAGTGATAGCAGTTTTTATTAAAACTCATCTCCTTGTTCAATTAATAAACTTACTGAGTATTAAGTATTACTGTAATTATTCGATTTTGTTAACAGTACCATCATAGCGTACAAATTGACAAAAACATTGAACTCAGTAGCCTATTGAGATTTTTTTGATAATCTTAGGTACACGCAAAGAAAACTATCAGAGGGATGAATAATAGGGAACATGACGAGGCGTGAACGCATGTTCATGACCGTGCATCAAGGATTGGTACTCTCTCCGACATTGCGTACGTTCAGTCTTTACATAGTCTATCTGTCACTCCGCCATCTGTGGCCGTGTTCTGATCTCAACTGATGTTCGGATGACTAAAATCAAATTCAATCAAATTTGCTGATTAATTAACATGATTTTGATAATGATTAATGATTGATTGAATTTTCAAAACCTTGACTATGATTGAGATTAATGATTGAACTTAATTTCAATGACGTGATTATGATGATGCATTATGATTAGCCTCAAAGAGTTAATTGATTATGATTTTGATTGATTAAATGATTGATTAATCCAGCTCTAGTGTGTTCGAGTTCTATGTCAAATGCTCCATGAAAAGTAGCATCGCAGGAAAACATTCAACAAGAAACACTTTTTATTGAAACATTACTCGTCAACTGGCGGTTCTACTCACATAACATATTCTCGAACCTCAAATCAATTTTATCTAGCCAAAACTAAGCCTTAGCAATTTGCCAAATTTTACACAATTTTTAGAATGACATTTTCTTATGAAAATGGTTAAGGATGTAGGGTTGTACGGAATTATTTAAAGGTTGGAGAATATACAGTAGTTAGGGATATTCATAAAAATCAACCATTTAGGTGTGAATGTGCAGTATTCCCTTACGGTTGCTCCTCTCAAAAGCACTAAGGACAAGCCGAGCTGACCGAAATGACCGGGGCGAGCTAACTTAGACCTGAATACTCCAAATGAAACGGCCAAGACTTGGTTGCGACTTTTTATTACTTATCTCTGCCGGACCGGGAAATGTAAGCATTATACAAGTATACGCCAAACAGAATTTGTGCAATGCGATTTTTCTTGTGATAGCCTTTTTCTATTGAAATGTAGCAGAACAATTATATTCTCTATCGTCCGATGAATTAAGCAAATATTGTATATAATTACTTGGATTTAACTAATGCCATTTAATCATTCGCACATATAATGAAATATGTGTGTAGCAGAAAGCCTGTTTGAGTCCAATTCTGACTTGAAAAATGAAATGACTTTGATGAACTAGCATAATAAAACCAAAACTCAGTACTGTTTATACTGTTTATATCATCCATACTCATATATAAACTCATACTGTTTATATGCAAATTCCATAATGAACAATATAATAAGTAAATAATGCAACATAATAATGTTTTCATAATCATTAATGCAATCTCACTATTTATAAAGTTATCAAACACGTTCCATTACACATTAAAGCTTGACAACTGCAAGATTCATGTGCATTGTACCAAATAAGTCACTAATATACATAGTCAGTAAGTCGAATAAATGCACAACCCTCTCCACTAAAAGTAATTGTGATATTTCTTACGTCATGTAATTCTTCTATGTGACTGACTCCTTTATTCCACCAAGAACTGAATGAATATCGTCGATCTTTGCTTGTTTTTCCATTGAAGTAATCAACTTTCATCAACACATTAAGACTCTTGGTACTTGATTTTGCCGAAAATCTCCTCAATGCTCTGAGGGATTCTAGTTTGTCTACCATCGAATACCACTTGCCCGTGGCGATCTTCGCTACAGCTGGGATAAGATCTTTCAGATTATCATCAAATTTATTTGCGGATTTCAGATACGACATCTGAGCCATCACTGCAATAGCAGTTGTTTCCTCGTCGTACATATTTATCCTCCAAAGGTCAAGAAACTTTTTATCATCTGTTTTGGGTAGTGCACTAGTCAACCAGACGAAGTTACCCGCCTGATCTGTTTGTCTGCGACTGCCTAATTCGCTTAACATGGATTGAGTTGCTGGGTTCCTCCTGTCCCTCTCTATCATCTGTCGAAGAACAAGAGCTAATGTAAGAGTATTCCAGTCTTTAAAACGTCTGTAATCTTGAATGCGCCCTAAGACATCGAAGAGCACCGGTCAGTAATTCTTTTGTACCGGATATTTTAATTGAACCTATGTGATCCATGACCGCTGCAGTGAGAGCGAGGAAATGATCTTGATTTCTTTTAGTAAGGCCTCCACCAAACCAATACCCAAAAGGTGCCGATGTTTCCATAAAACATCCATTTGAAGAATTCTGAGAAGCTTTGATGAAGAGCAAAGCTTTTGTCAAAGCTTGATTTATATTTATGATATCCCTGGACTGCCAAAGACTTTCTGCGGCTATTGTTGTCATCCAAACACTGGACTTAACTCTACTTTGATTGTTGTTATTAATAATTGCAGAAAAACCACCATCTGATCTCTGATGTTTCTTTAAAAGCCACCAAAGCGCTCTTATGCGATAAGGAAGCTTCCGCTGCAAATTGGAGTACCACTGATAGATATCATTCGATGCAAGTAGATGCAAAAGCTGTGAGTTTAGTTTCAAATTACCCAAAATTATTTCGGTTGTATTTTGAATATGAGGTGCTTGTCGAAGATTAGGTAGACTTCCCAATACATCAGCACTTATCATGACTGAGGTTGAGCTCCATCTTAAACGCTTTCCACTTAATTTGACCACATGCTTATATTCACCTCCCTTTTTAAAACATTGGTATTGGGGAATTGCATCTGTTTCAACCTTTGCAATTTTCTTTGTATTTGGAAGTATATTCAAAAGCCATCGTCTCTCGATAGGTCTTTTTTTACCCTTTATGCTGACAGATCCATGTAGGACAACTTTGCCTGGCTCCGTTGGCTTAAGCTTCAAACGAAATGAATAAAAACCACCATAGTATTCACCACTTTTTGAAAAACCTGCCGTTAATCCCCGAACACCACTTATTATTTTTATGGTAATAGCTGCTTTTTTTGGAAGATTGACACTCATTGCAAGAGGAAGTGATACTTCTGCATCGGTCATTAGTGCGTCCGGTAGTCCTAGGCGAAGGTTTGACATCATCTTGATCAACCCTCAATTTTACTGGTGCCGCAAAAACTGTACCGAATGAGGGAGATAAGCATATAGCCCCGACGTACCAGTCCCCAAAACCTTCACGGGCATTGACAGCTGCATAAGATCCTTTTTGTAGTGAATCGGCCTCAAATTTCCATTGCCATCCTTCAAGATTGCACTTTTTCGAAAGAAAACGATTCGAGAGATTCAAGTCAATAGCAATATTTTCAGATGATGAAATTGTCTGAACTTTTGGTGGCCATGCGCAGATGCTCTGCTGAATGTCTTGAACTCTCTGCTCGGTCAAATCATTCAGACACTTACGCTGATTGCCGCCAAGTTTCCTCTCAGAGAATAGAGCACAAGTTACATTCGCATCTTTACTGTCACGTTTAGTCGTTGTCCAAACCGTACTTTGCGTTTCGAAAGTCGAATAATGACCGGTTTTCGATGGGTTTGGCAATTAGACCTCAGCTGCAAATCAGAAAATACGAAATTAGTCTTGTTATTCATCTTGGTATTAAACCAAAATACAAGTCGAGCATTCTGACCAAATTCTGGCATCATGCTCATTTCCTCATTGCGGACGAAAAGAGTAAGGCGCTCTTCACCTCGAGAGCGAGGAGTAGTTGGAATTGGAAGACTCGTTATAACAGGCAATGAAGACGAAGGAGCAGAACTATTGCGGGTATCGCATAAATTTCCGGACCATCCTCGTTTGCAGTTACAGTCATTGCCATGATGACAGAATCCATTTTTACACCCTCTTCGTTTCTCACAAATGTTACAAGCTTCTCCCATCCACCCGTGTCGACAGCGACATTTGTCTGGAAAATAGCAATCTCCGCGAACACATCCTTTTGAACAAATTGGAGTCAAACAATTGTCCCCGGACCATCCGTTGAGGCACTTGATCTACAAATACGATAGATATAAGATATGAAATATTAGCTTCAGGGTTGGGATCGGATAATATGCTTCATCATTCATTAAGAATTAAAGATCGTCTATAATTCCGATGTTAATGTTTAGGCCAGTGGCCATTACATCGGCTGAGTCGATACAATCTTGGTCTAACGACGACTACACCGGCTGAACCGGTAATACTAATTGTCTCATTAGTTAATAAAAGATGGAAATTACCTGTAGTAAATAAAACAGTCAATTGAGTTTTATACTATTGAGAAACTTTAGAATCGCTTTTTGCTGGGAAACAGTCATTTTGTTTCGCTTAAGAAACACAGAAATTTCTCTAAAGAAACTTAGAAGACGAAGTAAGACAAATTGTCGAGTCAAGACAGACTCTGATGCACATTTCTTGCTATATTGAGTGATTTGGAGTCCCTTATATCTGAGAAATATGAGGTTTGGTAACAGACACGGAAGAATATTGCCTTTAATCGAAAAACTTTTAAACATCAAGCGACATGCGGAATTTTCTAAATTAGTGACAGATTAATAACTATAATGCATTTAAATAATGCTTTAATCGGAATAAGCATGTCGAAGCTCATCAGAAACCATTGAAAAAATTGCTGGGAAAATTTCAATAGCTAAATTGGCTCTTTTAGTACAACACTGTTCTAATATGAACAAGCCATATCATCATCAAATTTTATCGTTCGATAAGAGATCAGTGACTCACACGTGATGTTTTAGAGGAAGAGGCAATTGCGCAATTGATAAAAACCTTTTTCTCACGCAAGTGTTTGGACATTGGTCAGAGTTGGAAGTGGGTCGTGGGTCGTGGGTTAGGTGGGTCAGGTGGGTCACAAGATCGCGTGGGTCACGTGGGTCGTGGGTCACATTTAGCGTGGGTCAGGCTTCGTTGACCCACTTCCAACCAGTTTGACCCATGATAGATTTGACAATCTCAAATACAGTAAACTTCATTTATTCGTATTATCATTCATGAAAAATGATTGAGTCAGTGTCACTGAAAGGGGTGTGATAGATGCACACAGTCAAAATATGCAACACTATTGACTTTCAAAAACCTCATACAGTTTCGAAAGGGGTGGAATTCACACAAATTAAAGGCCCGAAAGTAATTGCTCCTGTCTACTGAGAGATGTTGGTTGTTGTTAATTGGTATAGAGAAGTTGTTTTGAGCACAATTGTGCATGCTCGATTCTGTGTTGCTATGTCTAACAGAGATACAGCCACTGAAGAAGTCAGGTATTCAGATGTTTTATTCATCTTGAAAATTTTCTTGCAATGCCAACCGACCTTCGCTTTGCTTGTTTCATTGATTTTGTTGGTCTTCCGTAGAAAATATCCTCTGGTAGAGATCAGAATGGTAAATCTCGAGTAAAGATGATCAGAGCCTAAATATTTTCGAAATATGTAATTGATCAAAATATCTTGATAATATGCCCACTTGTATACATGCTTCACATCTAAAGTATTTAACCGTTCAAACCACTTTCGCATCACACATGCTCCATGCATCTCATTGCTCATTCGATGCATGATAATCTGAAATACGATAATTCAAACGACGGTCATTGATCTAGACTTATCCCTTTCACACAGACTTATTACGGCAGAGCTCTGTGAGGAGATATTTTTTGACACTTCGTATCAATAAAAGTTTCGTTTTGATATTTGATTGGTATCAATAAAAATTTACATGATGTCACTAGTGATTGTTATCACAACGTACTCGTACATGTAGCGCCACTCAAATATATCAGTTCATCTAATATGTACATTATAATCTAATTCTTGAATTATAATCTTGTCCTCCGTGCAATTTTCTACTCACGCGTTACGCATGCTTATTCCATTTGCTTTTCAATGAATGTCACTCTTACATCAAATATACAACTTTCTACTTAAATCTAACATTAGCGGAAGTTAATGAAATTTGAATCGAAATCCATCTGAAGCAACAAAATATTAGTTTGACGATTTTTCTGTAATAGCTTTCACACATGTAGTAAGCTTATCTATCATAATAAAATATGCATGAATAAAAAATGATTTAGGTCTACTGCAATCTTATTTTTTAACTTGAATGATTAAGGAATGTAAAATTTGAAATTCAGTCTGCAGGGCCCTCAACTTAACTAATTATCTCTCTACGTTAAATAGGTTGCACAAAAAAAGGATAATCAAGAATTATAATACGAAACAGAATCGTTTAATTTTTTAGAACCTTAGGCATTTGTGGTACATGAACTTTGATTATAAGATAATTTTGATGAGGTCGCATGTCTATTTATCATGTGACAAGTGATCTGATACACTTGAATCTTCATGACAAATCTTAACAACAATTTTGATACTGTGAGGCCTCTACCTAGATAGACCTAGAATCTTGAATGAAAATGAAACTAAAGATGATGCCAGAAAAGGAAATTGCACTCAAATCCTACACCCTTGCAGCATATGGGTCAGGTGGGTCACAAAATCGCATGGGTCAGGTGGGTCGTGGGTCATGTTTTCGTGAAACGTCGGTGGGTCAGGTGGGTCGTGGGTCACATATACCGTGGGTCAGGTGGGTCATGGGTCAAGTTTCGTTGACCCACTTCCAACTCTGACATTGGTAATTTGGAAAGTTCGAAATTGTGATTTTTATTGTCGAAAAGGAAGCAAAGTTTCAATGACCGTCACCACAAAAGGCACGAAGTGAACATGTCGTAACGCATTGGAAACTAAATCCTCTGATATTGGCGGCACTTCTACCAGACAAACAGAGGCAGTGACATCGAAGAACTGAAGTAACAAATTGCTTTTTGCAATTTATCTAAATAAGTAGGCTGCTAATTAGATCAATGGCAGTGATCCTTGACAATTTTGTAGTCAGATTTTAATTTCTCGTGAGCAAAGCGGAAAACATTTTCAACACAACACACGATTTTTGCATAATATTCCTTCTCAAAAGTCTAGAAATGCGTGTACATGTAGTTATTGAATGTTGAAGCTGGCTATTGTTGAATCACTTATCGTTAAATGAAAACTACTGAAGCTTTTGTCTCGACCTGCATTTTAAATTATTTTACACTCGTATTTTGAAAATTGATCAAAATTATTGAATAATGATAAAATGAATAATGGATGATTTCTTAGTTACTAATTTCAAGCTGTAGAAGAATGCGTTCATTAAATCGACTTTACAAGTTGCTTATGTGTCTGATAATGCTCACTGAGGACTGATAATGCATAATGAGGTCTTCAAATACTCAAAGTCTTTACTGCTATGGAGAAAGACTACTTTTACGATTACAAAGATCTGTAATAGCGCATGTGCATAAAGATCATGCGTAGAAACATGTATAAAAATCATTATGGAGTAAGGCAAAAAATATCATCTGGAATTGCATTTGCAAACTGAAGCTTCAAAACGAAAACTAATGAAATAACTTACCATGTATTTGCCGTTTTTCATTCCTTTGCAGGTATAATGACCCAATGCAATATTGTTCGTATGCACGCAAACGGGATCTGTTTATTCCAACACCAAGCTCCTCCGCCGTCTGAATACTTCCACGAGATACAGCAATGACATTAATGTCTTTGTTTTTGAGAGGTTCAGACGTTCGCAATGTAATAAATATTTTGTTTCCTCTGCAAGTGCTTTCTGACAACATGAAAGCTTTGTTTGATGAACCTCGACGAACAACCAATTCAAACTCAGGAATAGTCATATATGACTCCGTTGATAGGAGCTTATGCTCCGTGCTTTTGATAAGTATAGTTACCTTTTCTAACTCTTTAGGAAAAGGGGGAAGTATTAGTTTTACTTCACCCTCCGCATCGGTTTTGTCAAGCTCGTGATAAACTAGCCGAGGTACTTCCTCTGACATCAAAATTAATTTTAGTCCTTCCACAGGTTGCTCGTCAAATCCAACAGCTCGAACAATAGCAGTAAATGGCATTCCCGGTTTAAAAAATTTCGGAGCATCCACGAAGAGATCGAAAGGTTTGGTTAAAATTGGGCCTGCCAATGCAGACGTTTCTTGTGTGTAATCCACTCACGTCCTCTTTAAATTCAATAGTTATGTTCAATCTGTCATTCATGTTGGAATTCGAAAGTATCATTTTGGATAAATTGAAATCTTTGATTGATTTACTCAGTGTTGCACATGGGGATCTACGCTTGAAGGGGGTTTTATGCTTGGAAGGTGGTGAACATTTGCCAGCTTTTAGCAAACATACCTCGATTTTATTATCCCTTTTGGATAGATTACATCTGAACCAAAGCACACTTCAAATTCAATATTTTTGTCATCCAGTCGAATATAAGAGGGAGGTCGAAGAAGAATCTTCAAGTAGGATAGGGGCGATGTATCTCGAAAAACGTCAAGTTCTTCACACTTTGTAACGTCTGAGTCCCAAACACAAATTCGCCACTGTCCTTCATAGCCATTTCTGGGTAATTTGTATTTCAAACCTCCTAAGCCATGACTATGAGAGACTTTGCGCCAAATTTTCACACGACGCCTTTCATTGTTCTCAATGAATATCGCTGGGATTTCCTTGAAAACATTGTGTAAAAATGGCATGACGACGGCACGAAAGCGAATGGTATCACCTGGCAAGAGCTTGCGATTCTCAATCAACAATGTCACTGGAAATGGCCCATTTGATACTGGGAGGAGAATCGAATGATTTACAGAACGTTTACTGCATTTTCTTCCCCAACAAGCATTGACTTTTATATTTACCCTATCCTCAGGATATGAGTTATTTATTGAAAATGAACATGACCCGATAGATGTTCCTGAAGTTAAGGCCGTGGAGCTGCTGGTCCATTCTCTACCGTTAACCGAACTTTGGGCAGACAACGAAATATGCAGATCCGGTGCCTTCTTGGGCTTTGTAACAATCACATATTGAAGACGAGTTCTAAAAATAATATCCGAGAAAACTAGCAAATAATGATCGCCTTCAACAGTTTTTTCGCCGCATAAAATACCTGCAAGGACAGCTAATGATATTAGCTGAATCAGTCTGCACATTTTCAAGCTGTTGTGGACAGCTAGATGATCAAATACCCAGCTACTTATAGCATGACATCGCACACTCATCCGATGCTAGCGGAAACTCCACTCTTATCTCAGTTGCACATTAGTCAAGTGGTCCTTCAAATGGCTAACAAAATCAGCAATGTTTAGACATATTATTGCGTTTCATGGAAAACATCCTCTGCACCATGCATTGTACTCTATGAAAGTTGATTAAAACACAAAAACGAGCATGGACTTCTAAATATAGCATCCGGACGAACAGCCGAGTGAAAACGCGCTGCCGCATAGGAGACGATGAGGCGAGTTTTATTTCAGACGTTTTATAAAAGACGTCCCCTAGTGTGTATTAGCGTCATCAGCGACCTAATAAACAACAACTGATCAGACAAATACATGGAAAGATATGAGTTCTGCGTCCTAACAAAACATTAGCTATATTAATTACTTGAGCTTCCTATAACATCCCTTCTTACACAAACTTCTTACCGATGGTGAGCAAGTGCAGTGCTGTATGACGTCGCAGTGGTTACGGTCAAAAATCGTCGAATAATAGGCATAAATTAGTGACTTTTCATTGTTTTTCCCAAGATACTCAGTCATCGTAAATGCATGGATTCGAAGGATGAAGCGCGATAACTCTTTAACCTACCGCGACTATTTTATGGATCACGATTTTATCACAGACCGACAAGACTCAAAAACTTCTAGAATATCGAGAGATTCTGCCAAATTAGTCAAACGGTTAGTAAAATCTCCTATTATTCCAAGCTGATTGATCTACAAATCGAGATAGGCTGTGTAATCGCTCATTGCATATTTGAATGTATTCAAATTAGCGAAAAATTTTGGGAGGAACTTATTTCTTGTAAAAGGTGAATATTTATTCCTTTTGAACTTACACTAAAGCACACGGTAATAGACAATCCCAGGATCTAGGTAGCAACTGGAATGTTCTAAAAAAGGGAATTAACAACTTTCTCAAGAAAACATAGACACTTATTATGAATATACTAATATACTACTCAACTTGTGATCATGCGTAAATGCAAGCATCAATCAACATTGCTAATTAGTATCATTCTGCAATAATTCAAATTAAATTCTGTAGCCACTTGCATTCACTTGCATTAGACACTTTCATTTACAGACACAAAATGTGCTGTAAATCATGGAAGTAAATCACAAAAATTTATGTCAATGTCCTACACAATACATTGAAATGTAACGCGAATTTCATCAGTGAGCTATTTCCAGTTGAAAGGATAAATCTCGGAATTTTAGCCACTTGACATCTCCGCACGTGCATTGAACGCCCAAATTTGCTTACAGTAATAACGAACTTGCATTAACTCAACGAAATTTTTAAAAAAATCCCTATTATTTCCCTGGATTATGAGTAGCGAAAATGCGAATTATAGAAATCGGCCAATTAGACGTTCACTTCGAGAGAAAATTTGTACATGTGCGCGCTCGGCTTAAGCAATACAAGGCTGGTTGTCGGAGATCTAAGTACCGTCTTTCCTGCCCGGCTGTTGACACATCATTCAGAGAAGATAAAGCACCAAATAGGGGAAGTCGGGGCAGGATGGGCCTCATTTAAGATGCCATAGAAACCACTGCAAACAAGCGATTCTTCCCGCATTTTATAGATATTTTACTATCTTTATGTTAGAGGAAGTGTTTTGAGAAGTTGTAGCCTAGTTTATCGATTTTTTATCTCGCTAGAAGGAATCAAAAAATATGTTCGAGTGGTCCATCCTGCCCCAACGGTTGGGGCAGGATGGGTCAGACAATTTTTTTAAATAATGTCAATAATAAAAACAACTGTTGCTCTTTGAATGATATCCAATATAGAATGACTTCAAAAAGAAATCGAATTGACGCAAAAGAGAATGTAGAGCCAGCTTAAGCTAATCTAAGATGATTGACATGCTCAGACCGTAATAAAAAAGAGAGAACTTCAGTTATGATCACAATGTGACTCTTTTTTCTAGTCAGACTATGTCAAAACGACAACAAGTGGTTTAGAAAATTACATGGTGCAATAAAATTGATTGAATCATCAAATCTATTAATCAAAGAGCTTCAGTGGCAAAAGTCACATATAAAGTCACCGGAACTTGGTTGGCCATTCGAACAGGCCTCATGACACCATCCTCGCAGAGTTGGCACATTATCCAGTCTTCAGTTGGCGGATTGATAAATTCTTCACTACAAAATAGACAAAAATACTTCATGTTCAAATTCTCCTTATCATGCCAGTCACTTTTGCTCTTTGTTGGTCCTGCTTATTTAGAGTTCTTGGCTGACTTCTTTGGCTTCCTCTGTTTGCCAGTGTGTGTTTGTTTCTCCAGAAGAGCTCTCTTAACTGGGCTGGATGTTAATATCATCGATTTTCCTGCTTTTCGCTTTCGTCCATTAGACGAAGTCGATCGGTCTCCTATCGGTATCTTTGATAGTGCTGATATTGGCACTAATTTGCGTTGAGGATAGATGGTTGAAGTGGAGGACTTCTGTCGCAGAGTGTCTGATTCAGTCTGGACCAAGTCTGGACCAAGTCTGGACCTGCAAATTCTCGATTAAGAGTCCTTGCCGAAGTGGCAGAGTCCTGACCAAGAGGCATGGCTGAAGAGGTGCAATACTGACCAAGAGGCATGGCTGAGGCAATGGAGTCCCGAAGAGGTGTGGTTGAAGTGGTTGAGTCTTGAACTGGAGGCCTGACTGTGACAGAGTCCTGACCAAGAGGCATGGCTCAGGCAGTGGAGTCCCGAAGAAGAGGCATGTTTGAAGCGGTTGAGTTCGGATGATGATTTGCTGCTGCAGCTGTGGAGTCCAATTGAGTAGGCCCATCTGACTCGACGTGTTACCTTTCGGTGATCGTGATGGCGCAAAATCATCATCGGTGAAAACTTGCGAGTCTAGAGGCGATATCCCTGTTGCTCTAAATCCATTAATGGCTTTTTCAATCGAAGCAGCCTTCACGAATGCTTTACCAAATAGTTCTGCAATATAGTCTTCAGAGATTCTCCTTCCAGATGAGTCAATTGCCACTCAATGCAAACTTTTTCGTACTGAGCCTTCATAGTCCGAAGAAGCTCGGTCGAGAGGCTGCAACTTGTGGCTTGTATGAGGGGGAATGGTTAAAAGAACTATTCCTAGTTCTTCGGCTCTAGAAACAGCTTGTAGTGATACATTGCTCACATGATTGTCCATGACTAAAAGCCTTTTAGATGAGGTCGAGGCACCAGTTGAGTTTGCAAAGTGTTGAAGCCATAGCGTGAACAAATCTACCGTCATCCAACCGTTGTCAGAAACAAGCTGTATAGAGCCTGATGGCGCTCCTCGCATGAGCTTATCCGACTTATTTTTTCCTCTTGAAAATGATTGTTTGGAGGAATGAAGTACCCAGCGGCGCTCATTGCACAGACTATTGTCGTGGTTTGTCCCTTTTCGGCCGAGGTTACAATGCCGACCTGCCTAGTTCCTTTGAGCCTATGACCATTGGATTTCTTTGTGAAACGTTTGATATTCCACATTCATCCATGTTGTAAATTTCAGTAGGCATAAATTTGTGCTTCTGCATGACGGCTTCCAAATTTTTGAAAAATTCGTCTGTCTATTAAAGCCGGTTATTCTAGTCAAACTAGTGTTCTCCGCTGTTCGCCGAGAGAGCGTGGAGTCGCTTTAAATATCCTACCAGCCAATCCCTCCCTGCCTCACGCTTGAATGTTGGAGAACGGGTGTTGAATTTTGTTGACGACAGCATAATCATAAACTAATGACCTTAGTTCTGCGGAGTTAATCCATGCATGAGACTTGCCAGTCCTCTTTGAGTGATCCTCAATCTCCTGCTCTTGATCCTCCAAAAAGACAGTTGAAAACCTTCCGCGTCGACCACTTTCGACTTTGCCTTTTAGAGCTCTCTGGAGAGTTGACTTGGGGATGGAATATTGAACAGCCGCTTTTCTTATGGACAGAGATCCAGACTCCACGGCATCCTTCGCACTTTTTAGATCTTCATTTGACCACTGGAATCGATTGGATTTTCTTCTGTAGCTTCGAGACATCTTGCAAGCTGAAAGTGAAATAATTTAAAATAAGCCTCTTTTGAAAAATGAAAAAGGCCGAAGCATGAGAGCCCTCATTAGACACATTAGTTCTAGCCTGCCAAAAAATATCTTAATAAGCTGTATTCTAAGCATTGAGCTTGTAATGCATATGAAACAAGAGCATGAAGTTTTCGGTACATTTCTATATGGGGCAAGATGGGACATAACTGTCCCGACCTGCCCCATCAGTTATCAATGAAAAAACTCAAAGTTGAGAACATCTAGTCGTGATTACTTTTGCTAATGCTTGTGCATGTGATAAATGGTTTCACTTACCTCGGGATCGGTGAAGAGATCAGATGCAGAAGTTGGTGTAACAGTGAGAGGATCATGCAAGCATCAATTGACGAGATAGATTTTGAACATGGTCGTTTTTACAATCTCATTGTATCTCCGGCATAACACGTGATGAACCGAGTGCTTCCTATTGGCTGGTAGTAACAGCCAGTGGTGGTTCATATGGATAGATAGCAATCTGCTGAATCACTCAAGACAAGCGAGAACTGCACTGTCCCATCCTGCCTCGCTGTCCCATCCTGCACTGACTTCCCCTATATAAAACCTTGCTTATGAATAACGGTTGAATAATTCGATGCATGAAATTGGGCCATTCCAATCGGTTTGACCTTCCGAACATTAATGTGACATAATAATTAGCTAAACTTGAAAGTGTAGAAGCAGTGTAGAATACATTTCTAATAATGTTGCCAAGTTTCTCTCCTCTCAGCAAGTGACACAATTATGGCGCCCCTCCACCGCACACGATGGAGGAGCAATGGCTATCCGACTCAATGCGTACAAAATATGTATACGAGAAATGCTATGATTGACAGGAGGACCAATTACTATCAAACAAGCGATAACTAATTTAATACGAACATCTCAAGCAAATTTATTAGTATTGTAGATAAGAGTGATAAATTAATTATGCACGCTTACGCCATAGCCTATCGGTCGGACCCTAGAATATTAAGCAATCAGCGAAGCAGACTAACAGAATTATCGTTCGCTACAAGCTGCAACTGTTAGTCCATTTTGCAATTTTATTTGATGAGAATAACGAAAGAAAATTCCAAGTTTTACTTTGGTCAACGATTAATGAAACGGTCTATATGTGCTGGCATAAGTCAATGGCACATTACAGGAATGTTAATATATACTTAATCTGTTAATCTATAAGCTTAGTTTCAAAATATGGCCTATCGACAAATAAATTTTGAAAAAATCCCTAGCAACATGATCATATTGTTACAAAATATCCATTTTCTATCAGTCTTCCATCAAAAATAAGTCCGTTTCATAAAAAATGGATCATCCTAAAATTTGACTAAATAAAACATAAGTATGATACAGAAAGCATTTTTCATGTTATTTCATTTCCCTAATATATTTAAATGTCCTTATTTAATCTGATAAGCTATGATACAGTAACGGTTCTTAAGAAGCTAATATTTTGTGGCCCTACCCTTGTTGTCAATGACATTACCAATTCGTCTAGGCATTGATTCGATGATATCGTTGATTTTTGACTGATCTAACTTTCTCCACTCTCTTTTCAACAGTGACGTAAGTTGTGATACGCCATCTGTAGGTAGCAGTGAACGACGAACGTTACGATTTAGAATACTCCATACATTTTCTATTGGATTCAGATCAGGAGAACGAGCTGGCCAAGATAATGTCCTAAGCCTTAATTGAAACTTGCATAAGTTGACTCTACTACTCCTGAGACACGTAGCATTATCATCCATAAATAACCAAGTCGATGGATCACCAAGTTGATCTGTCATTTGGCCAATGTTCATTCGTAAAACATTCACATAGCGTTCAGAATTCATGGTTCCTTGCTGTATGTGAAGTTCAGAGCGGCCATTGGTCCAAATGCCAGCCCAAATCAGTAGAGTCGCACCACCTTGTACCCGGGGACGATGTAAATGTCTAGGAATTTCCTGATCAGATTTTATCCATAATCTCAATCGACCATCACTATCCTTCAGACGGACTGATGCCTCATCAGATCAGACAACCCGATCCCATTGATTTCGCCAGTGACAATGACTCATTGCCCATCTGAGACGTCTTTTTGTATGCTGATCTGATAATTCGATCTGAGAGGGCCTCTTACAGTTCTTGAAATTCGACTCAATACGTCTTCTACGAATAGTGGACTTAGAAATAAACGAGTCTAGTGCATCCATCTGAGTTAACGAGAGACTTGGATCAACTTTAACAAATCTCAAAATTAGGCGATCTCTACGTTTGGATGTTTTGCGTGGACGGCCAGAGCCCTCTTTACGACAGAGTCGAAAATCATCATTATGCCATCGATGCACATTTGTGTAACCTTGGGACATTTAGTCGCTTGCTTGTAGCTCGCAAAGAAAACCCTAGTTCTAGCAAGGCTGACACTTTGCCTTTTGTGAATGTGATCTCGTTATTGTTCATTTGTCCTTTGTATTGTTTTTAACCGGTAAGAGATAGATTTCTAGCTGAAAGCAATCAGGAGTGCTGCCAACACCACCGCAACGAAGTCAGGAAGCTATGGAACATGAAGTCCAGTTAATCACATGTAGCAGTTACATTATTGTTGATGAATAATGGTGCTATACTGACTCTGATTGACCGATTTTCTTTATTTTTGTTTTGCTTGATAGCTTTTGACTTGTAGAACAACATATTACATAACAAAGGAAACAAATGTAATTTTATAAGAGTGAGGTATGATTTTGTGTAACATTGCTAAATGAAGATCAAATTATCCACTACTTTTTTTATCTATAACAGGAAAACAACTCAATATTCATGCTTGAAATTTCCAACAATGATATTAGTAAGCACAACTGACATATCTTCCAAATTTCAGAGAAATTCGTTCAAGTTTGGCAGAGTTAGACAAAGTTGAAATTAAGGCGATGTTTAAGGGTGATCCATTTTTTATGAAACAATCTGTATATACAATCAAATTCCTTTATGAGTCACAGATAGCGTCTTTGATTATTCTTAGATTATTCTTTGACATGTTGGTTCGGCTATTGGTGACTTGTGCAAATCAATCTGCATTGTGCATCACTGCATCCACTATTTGTTGATACGAAATCCATCTATGAAGTTGTTCCAAAAGCACAGCCTGTAGACAAACAGTAAAGAATCTACGGGGGTGCTTTGGGGGGGAATTCACCCCCGGCATCGCAACTTGCCCTCCCGTAGGAAAATATCACATTTTGCCCATATGCTCTCTAGCAAGAAATCTCCATTTCCTTGTCAATATTGTGACAAATTCATCATCTGTGAGTAGTAACAAAAGGTCCAGAATAAACACAGCGCGCGCCCCCCCCCCCTCTGGAACGACAGAGGTTGTGGTCCTGTCGTGGTGTGCCGGCACAGGTTGGTTTTCACACAACATGTTCGCTGACTCCCCCCCCCTCTGCAACGACAGAGTGTGAGACTCGAGTGAGTTGGTCCGACCGCCTGGTTGACTTGGGCGACCGTCTAGGTTGACCTGGGCGACCGTCTAGGTTGACGTGGGCGACCGTCTAGGTTGACATGGGCGACCGCCTAGGTTGTCTTGGATGGTGAAACGGTGGCCAGATTCGGATTCAGCGTCAAATTCTGCATCTTGGTGAAGTGTGATTTCCACCTCAATCGCGGCGAGAAAAACTGTTTCTTCAAAATTTTGGCAAGAGTTTTAAAATTGGGACGTTGTGGTGTGTAGGGCCCAAACGAAGCCTCGGAGAGAAAACGGAAGGCCAGATTCCCCCCCGGATTCAGCGTGAAATTCCTGCATCTGTATGGTGAATTTGAAAGCAAATCGGATGAGAAAAAAAATTTTCAACATTTTTCGAAAAAACGACAGAGTTAGAATTTGGGACGTTTTGGTGTGTCGCGCCCAAACGAAGCATCGGATGAGAAAACGGAGGCCAGATTCGGAATCTACGTGAAATTTTGGGTTAGGAAGGATGATTCCAGCGAAATCGGAGAGAAAAAATTTTCGCTGACGTCCCCCCCCCTCTGGACAGCTTGCTTCGATTTTGGCTTCCAGTGGACGGATTTTGTCGTGCCATAGCTCGTTTGAAAGCTAAGAGTGAGACAAATACAATGAAAGAATCGGCTTGTTCCTATCTGTCTTCGTTTAGATGTGAGACGCCATTTAAGATTTTGGGAACATTGGTGAAAAACGACAGAGTTAGAATTTGGGACGTTTTGGGCTCTAGCTTCAAAACGAAGCATCGGATTGGAAAACGGATTTTTCAGAATTTGGAATCAGACGAGAAAAATTCTTTAAATCTGTAATGGTTAGTTTTTCAAGTAAATAATCGGAGAGAAAAAAAATTAAATTCCAAAAACAACATTTTTTTCGAAAAAACGACAGAGATTAGAATTTGGGACGTTTTGGTGTAGTTAGCGCCCAAACGAAGCATCGGAATGAGAAAACGAGGCCAGATTTCGGAATGTCCTACGTGAAATTTTGGGTTAGGAAGGATGTTTCCAGCGAAATCGCGTGAGAAAAATTTTTTTCCACTGACGTCCCCCCCCCCCTCTGGAACAGCTTTGCTTCGATTTTGGCTTCCAGTGGACGGATTTTGTCGTGCGATAGCTCGTTTGAAAGCTAAGAGTGAGACAAATTCAGTGAAAGAATCGGCTTGTTCCTATCTGTCTTCGTTCAAAAGTTAGAGCGGTTACAAGATTTTAGGTCGGAGCTCGCTTACCTGATAAAATCCTAAGTGTCAGAGTGACTTTGTATGGGTAAAATTTTGAAAATTTTCCAAAGTGTGGAATTTCGACCTGGGACCGTCACCAAAACATTTTTCATCAAATTTAGAAATTTCACTGACGTCCCCCCCCCTCTGGACAGCTTGCTTCGATTTTGGCTTCCAGTGGACGGATTTTGTCGTGCGATAGCTCGTTTGAAAGCTAAGAGTGAGACAAATTCAGTGAAAGAATCGGCTTGTTCATATCTGTCTTCGTTTAGATGTGAGACGCCATTTAAGATTTTGGGACATTGGCGAAAAACGACAGAGTTAGAATTTGGGACGTTTTGGGCTGTAGCTTCAAAACGAAGTATCGGATTGGAAAACGGATTTCAGATTTGGAATCAGCGTGAAATTCTTTATCTGTATGGTGAGTTTCAAGTCAATCGGAGAGAAAAAATTTTCAACATTTTTCGAAAAAACGACAGAGTTAGAAATTGGGACGTTTTGGTGTGTAGCGCCCAAACGAAGCATCGGATGAGAAAACGGAGGCCAGATTCGGAATCTACGTGAAATTTTGGGTTAGGAAGGATGTTTCCAGCGAAATCGGAGAGAAAAAATTTACACTGACGTCCCCCCCCCTCTGGACAGCTTGCTTCGATTTTGGCTTCTAGTGGACGGATTTTGTCGTGCGATAGCTCGTTGTTTAGAAAAGCTAAGAGTGCAGACACAAATTCAGTGAAAAGAAATCGCGCTTTGTTCCTCATCTGTCTTTCGTTCAAAAGTTAAGCGGTTCACAAGATGCTTAGGTCGGAGCTCGCTTACCTGAAAAAATCCTAAGTGTCAGAGTGACTTATTTATGGGTATAAATTTTGAAAATTTTTCCAAAGTAGTAGAATTGTCCGAACCTGGGACCGTTCACCAAAACATTTTTCAATCTAAATTTCTAAATTTCACTGACACGTCCGCCCCCCCCGCTCTGGACAGCTTGCTTCGATTTTGGCTTCCCAGTGGTACCGTAATTTTGCGTCGCGTGCGATAGCTCGTTTGATAAGCTATAAGATTTGCAGACAAATTCAGTAAAGAATCGGCTCTGTTCCTATCTGTCCTTCGTTTCAGATAGTGAAGATGCCAATTTAAGATTTCTGGGACATTGGCGAAAAACACGACTAAGAGTCTCTAAGAATTCGAGGACGTTTTGAGATGCTCTAGCTTCAAAACGAAGCATATCGGATTGGAAATACACGGAATTTCAGATTTGGGAATCAAGCGTAGATAATTCTTTATCTGTATGGTGAGTTTCAAGTCAATCGAGAGAAAAAATTTTCCCAACACATTTTCTCGAAAATCACGACGACAGAGTTAGAATTTTTGCGTTTTGGCTGCCTACTGTAGTAGCCAAAACGACAGCATCGGATGGGACAAACGGAGGCCAGATCACGGATTCAGCGTCCAAATTCTACATTAGGAAATGGATGTATTCCACTCAATCGAGGAGAGAAAAAATTTTTTTTGTTGTCACTTGACGTCCCCCCCCCTCTGGATCAGCTTGCTTTCGACTTATTGGCTTCCAGTGGAGACGGATTTTGTCGTGCGATAGCCTCGTCTTAGAAAGCTAAGAGATGAGACAAATTCAGTGAAAAATCGCTTGTCCTATCGTATCTTCGAGTACAACAATTTAGAGCGGTTACAAGATTTTAGGTCGGAGCTCGCTCACCTGAAAAAATCCTAAGTGTCAGAGTGACTTTGTATGGGTAAAATATTTGAAAATTTTCCAAAGTGTAAATTTCGAACCTGGACCGGTCGCCAAAACGATTTTTTCATCAAATTCTTGAAATATTCACGACGTTTTCCCTGACCCCCACCCCCCTACTAGACAGCTTGCTAAGCTTCGAATTTTTGAGCTTCCATGGACGGATTTTTGGTCGTGCGATACGCTCCGTTCTAGAAAAGCTAAGAGTGAGACAAATTCAGTGAAAGAATCGGCTTGTTCCTATCTGTCTTCGTTCAAAAGTTAGAGCGGTTACAAGATTTTAGGTCGGAGCTCGCTTACCTGAAGAAATCCTAAGTGTCAGAGTGACTTTGTATGGGTAAAATTTTGAAAATTTTCCAAAGTGTGGAATTTCGACCTGGGACCGTCACCAAAACATTTTTCATCAAATTTTGAAATTCACGTGACGGTCCCCCCCCTCTGGACAGCTTGCTTCGATTTTGGCTTCCAGTGGACGAAATTTCTTTGTCGTGCAATAGCTCGGCTTTGAAAGCTAAGAGTGAGACAAAATTCAGTGAAAGAATCGCTTGTTTCCTATCTGTCCTTCGTTTAGATGTGAGATGCCATTTTAAGCTTTTTGGGACAATGGGCGAAAAACGGACAGAGTTACGCAAAATTTTGGGACGTTTTGGGCTCTAGCTTCAAAACGAAGCATCGGATTGGAAAACGGATTTCAGATTTGGAATCAGCGTGAAATTCTCTATCTGTATGGTGAGTTCCAAGTCAATCGGAGAGAAAAAATTTTCAACATTTTTCGAAAAAACGACAGAGTTAGAATTTTTGCGATGGCTGCCTACTGTAGAGCCAAAACGAAGCATCGGATGAGAAAACGGAGGCCAGATTCGGATTCAGCTCAAATCTACATGGAAATGGTGTAGTCCACTCAATCGGAG
>CAJQUW010009913.1:0-16482 GCA_907163375.1 Prostheceraeus crozeri
GAAGTTCAGTGCATTTTTTGTTCGAGAGATTTATTGAAAATTAAATAAGTAGTGTCTCAAAAATTCAAAAAAATTCAAATTTTGAATATTTCATGAATAGCACTGTGAAACATTTAAATATTTATATGTTTTGATAAAGTAGACCTGAACAAATGTAAAAATCATTTGTTTGGGACCACCGTGCGTGCTCCATATTCCGGCCTGTAGACCGGGAGCCCTGAGAGTGAGATACATATGTAATGAAACACCGCGAACATCAAAAAATCTCAAGTTAAAAATGTCATAACCAGATATCAACATGTCTGAGCCTCAAGAAACATTAAAAATAATGATTAATGTATCAACAAACTAACATCCGACCTGAATATTCTGTCGAGCATCATTATGTTTTTAACTTCACGCATCAGTAAGTTGTCGCTGAACCATATTCGCTGGCTGAGAGCAGCGCCGGTCTCAAGAAAAAACATTCAAATATTTACGTATCTTTCTGATCTCTGTCATAGTCTCTACTGCAAAAACTATCAACAAGAAAATAAACTGGACTTATCATATACATGTCCCTCATTCTAATTCATGACTCAGCGTTGATGCCCGTTCATATTGTGATGGACAATGGGATGACGGAATCACACGTAAACAGAGGAGGTATTCGATCCCCCCCCCTGAAATCACGGAGGCCCCCTCTGAATGGTTGGTCTGACTACAGTGCTGTTTGTACTTTGATCCTTTATGATGGTCTTCTGCTGTTTGAAATCTTATAAAATTGATGCAAAGTCACTTGAATGCACCTCCAACTTACATGTATTTGAATTTATACAACTTTAATTAATACTATGAAATAATGGTGCCGATTCAATGTTTTGGAAATCCAATTGATCTGCCATTCATAGTGTAGACTAGTAGGTCTAAGCACTCAAAGACCAACATGACCTGATGCAAAGACCAACAACGACACGCTTTCAGAAGTCAATCGGACGATGTACAGTCAATCTGAGACTGACGGGAAGCTCGTATTAAAGTTAATTGAAAGGCGTTCAACGATGATAGTCTATTGTATGATGTTTACGCTACCTTATACACTCAATCTGAATACCTGAACAAAAATCGTGTTCAAGATATCGAAAGAACCAAAAATTCATTCACCCTATAATTCACGCATTTATGAAACGATGAAATTCCTAAGCACAAGTTTTAATCACACCTCTCGAGGACAGTAAGGACGGCAGAGTAGCAGACAGACACAGCTGACGATCAGATAACGCTGCATGTATCTCAAACCTTGTGGACAATCATATGTAGTGTTAGACTAGCAAATCGATAAGCGTGCGTTGCCATGCAGCGAGTGTCTGATTCAATCAGATGCTGTCCAGGAATGAGAGCGCCATAATCACACAATCTTTCAATTCAATACAAGATTAGCGTGGATCTTATGATATTTCTCAATGGTTATAGAAACATCAAGTAGAGCACATGTATTTTTACAACACAACGTATCAATAATTCATAAATCTATTGAACGTCAAAGCGACGTTTAACTATCTTAGATGAGTGTGGTCACTGGTCCAACATGACTGCTTTGTAAGGCGAAAGCAAACATTTTTGGAAAGCAACGGAACACGTCTCGCTTGCCTTTTTGGCATTTCCTCCTCATCTCAATTGAAGGACTGACATTACAACATTGTGGCTATAAGCATCGCATCAGACTGATATTCTAAACAATAAGGGCGTCCTGGAAATGTGCAGAGCCGGACGACTTGGCTGCAAATCTCTGTTGTTCAATAATTCACTAATAAGTGAATAATGATTAATTATCAGAAATGTTGATTCAATAAGGCAACTAATATGGAACATAATTTGTTGCAATTTTCCTCCCCATTTCAGTAATCTAAATAAAGGCAATGCACGTCGTTCCGAAAGATCTGGAACACAGAAGTCGCCTCCATTCATCCACATATTGCCCAGAGGTATGCTCCTTTTGTATAGCGTATTTGCTTTGAAATTGAGTTTAAAATGTGGTACGGAAGAAGATGTCAGAGTTTTGGAATCAAGTTCCTACACATCCTAATCTAGAGCGCAGATTATCATTTCTCTGAATTGATAGGCATCGCCAAGGATTGAGAATGATAATGACATCTACTATCCGACATAAATACAAAACTCCTCTCACACCAACGCGTCTTCGGAATTGTATGAAGTTAGACGGACATTAACGCGTCTTCGGAATTGTATGAAGTTAGACGGACATTAACGCGTCTTCGGAATTGTATGAAGTTAGACGGACATTAACGCGTCTTCGGAATTTTATGTAGTTAGACGAACACTAACGCGTCTTCGGAATTCTATGTAGTTAGACGGACACTACCGCGTCTTCGGAATTGTATGAGGTTAGACGAACACTAACGTGTCTTCGGAATTCTATGTAGGCAGACGAATACTAACGCGTCTTCGGAATTATATGTAGTTAGACGGACACTACCGCATCTTCGGAATTCTATGTGGTTGGACGGACACTAACACGTCTTCGGAATTCTATGTGGTTGGACGGACACTAACACGTCTTCGGAATTCTATGTAGTTAGACGAACACTAATGCGTCTTCGGAATTCTATTTCGTCAGACCAACACTACCGCATCTTCGAAATTTTATGTAGTTTGACGAACACCAACGCGTCTTCGGAATTGTATGAGGTTAGACGAACACCAACGCGTCTTCGGAATTCTACGTGGTTGGACGGACACTAACGCGTCTTCGGAATTCTATGTAGTTAGACGAACACTAATGCGTCTTCGGAATTCTATTTCGTCAGACGAACACTACGGCATCTTCGAAATTTTATGTAGTTTGACGAACACTAACGCGTCTTCGGAATTGTATGAGGTTAGACGAACACCAACGCGTCTTGATAATTCTTTGTAGTTGGACGGACACTACCGCATCTTCGGAATTCTATGTGGTTGGACGGACACCAACGCGTCTTCGGAATTGTATGAAGTTAGAAGAACACTACCGCATCTTCGGAATTCTATGTGGTTAGACGAACACTACCGCATCTTCGTCATTCTTTGTAGTTAGACGGACACCAACGCGTCTTCGGAATTCTATGTGGTTAGACGAACACCACCGCATCTTCGGAATTCTTTGTAGTTAGACGGACACCAACGCATCTTCGGAATTCTATGTAGTTGGACGGACACTACCGCATCTTCGGAATTCTTTGTAGTGGGACGGACACTAACGCGTCTTCGGAATTCTATGTAGTTGGACGGACACTACCGCATCTTCGGAATTCTTTGTAGTTGGACGGACACTACCGCGTCTTCGGAATTCTATGTAGTTGGTCGGACACTACCGCATCTTCGGAATTCTTTGTAGTTGGACGAACACTAACGCATCGTCGGAATTCTTTGTAGTTGGACGAACACTAACGCGTCTTCGGAATTCTATGTAGTTGGACGAACACTAACGTGTCTTCGGAATTCTTTGTAGTTAGACGGACACCAACGCATATTCGGAATTCTTTGTAGGTAGATGGACACCAACGCATATTCGGAATCTACAGTGACTGACAGCAAGTTTGCAAGTTTCGAAATTTCTATCTTAGTATGTCAATATCCCCATAATGCGATGTGAATGAAAACTTCAAATCGGTGCCAATACTCATTTATATTGCATGTGAACACTGGTGTGCAACTGGAACATTGATAATGCTCAAGCAAGCAATAACATAGATATCTTGTTATTACTACTTTGTATGATGTCCTTCTCGACTGAAAAAGAGCTCTCACAGGTCTTGGCATTGAAATAATCAAAGACTGGCATACCGCCACCAGCTCATCATCCGGATGCCAGATTTTAATGAAGTGTGATATAGTCTCGCGTTTGTTGCGAGGTTTCTCCTTGCTTACTCCTTTCTTGATCACGGTCCAGATGTTTCCAATAGGATCAACATCCGGGCTACATGGGGCCAATCCATGACATTGATGCCCAAACGTCGGAACTCTTCTTTTGATTTTCGGCTGACATGACAGAGAGTATTATCCTGTTGGAATGCCCCTGTGCCATCAGGATACCAGTCTTTTATTTGCTGGACAAGTCGTCCATTGATTGTCTTGCTGAAGTAAGTGTCAGAATCCATGAAACCATCGACCACGTGACTTCGTCATACACCTTTGGCTGAGAAGTAGGGCCAAATCATAGCCTTTTTAGTGTGTTTCACTGTCAATTGGAAGTGTTCGTTGGTCATAGGGTACATTCGTGAGGAAACGTTCCACACACCTCACGAATTGGGGAAAACTATCTGTAAGTTCTATCACAGTCTCATCGATAAAGATTGCATTATTCCACTGATCCCTATCCCTGTGACTGTGGTCAAGGGCCCATTGGTATCGTCGAGACACGTGTGAATTGCTAAGATATGGCTTCTTCTTTGACTTACACGCTGAAGTTGTTCACAAGATATCCATACGCTTTGATTTCGAATTCTTTCAGCAAATTTCAATCAACAGCAATATCAAATTTCTACATTCTGTTATCTTTGACACACAGTGTTCAACATTTATACCCCACTATACCCTAAATCAAGTCATTTTGAATTTACAAACTCACGCACTAAAGGTCATGAATGCTATGTTTATGTCACAAATGTTAATCACGTGAATGCTTCTATGCATTTCTAATCAATTTCTATGCAACGCTTTTAAGCATGCAATTGATATCTGAGTGTCAGTTTAATAGCAATGAATTACAATATTTTTCAAAAGTTTTATGTTTTTCGCTCATGTGTTTACACTACTTATAAATTGTAATAAACTACTTACAAGAGTAGATAATGAGCATCATTGTACTTAAAGACAACATTTGCAACATACTTACAGAATTCATAGCTTCTAAAAGGTTTATCAAAAGAAGAAACTAGAAAAGACATCAGAAAATATGGAAAAAGTCAAAACTTGCAAACTTGCTGTCAGGCACTGTATGTAGGTAGACGAACACTAACAGGTATTCGGAATTATACAAAGTAAGTATATAAGGGAAGTATGGAATCAATGGTTGCTTTGTGGCGACAGCTATGATATTACTTTTTCGCCAGCTCTTATAAGCAGTTTTATTTGATATCACAATTGACAACAGAATAGTGTTGAAATATTGAATGGAAGGGACTGAATAGCTATGTCAAAACTACGAATCAGGGAAAAATTGCATAGTTATCCGTAGACATCTGGAAGACAAAAACATGTGATGAAGTTCAATTTCTATGGTTAAAATGCTAGATTTGATTTGGCATAGAAATTAATTGATTATTAAGGTACTTAATAGACGACTACAAACCACTCTATACGATTAAAGGGGGCATTTATGATTGTATTCATGTACTGTATCTGAACGTGTTTACAAACTTTTGCCCACTGAAGATCTGAAAATCTTTGTATCGAATCTAGAAATATTTCATTTACTTATTGATAACCAGTTGTACATACATTCATTGATCAGGTTTACAGTTCCATTCATGAATGTATGTTGGAAACATGATGGACCTTACCTACATTATATACTATTTTAGTCCTAATTTTTTCATCTGATTATGAAAGCATCCTATGTGAAATTTATTAATTTTTTTATTGACATCCTAACATCTCGTTTTCTTCTTAAATCAGAGTATTCCCTTGTTGTCACTAAATTATTGATGTATCACGTAAATGACTGTTTTTGTTAGTGATGAAAATAATGAAAAATGATGAATGACGCTCCAGCCTTAAGCTGCAGATACTTTGCATTAATTGCATTCGAGTATATTGAGCAATCAATACAATAGTTCCTCGGCTTTCGGCAAATCACTGAAAAGTAAAATTATATTCATAACAGAAAAAGGAAAGCAACACGAAACATCCAGGTGCAGATGAAAGCATTTGTGACGCAGATTTGATTTCATCGGTTGGAACATCATAGGCTGCATCAATTCACAAAAGGCCTTCAACCGAAATTTGTATTATAAAGCTATATACAGTAGAATAAACCACAAAACGTTTCACTTTTGGTTTGATCACTTGTGCCAATTCAATTTCGAGTGCTATTCATTCAAGTTTATGTCTAGACGTTGCGAATATTTATCAATTAATTCCACCGTACATGTTCATCTGACATCGGTATTAAGCATTTCAAAGTGCAGTATAGACTACTGAATATTGATTGCCTCATACTGCTTCACGATGTTGACAAGAATGCACACATATAAGGCTGATCAAAAGTAACTTCCTAATGCAATATTTTCATTATTCCTACTCCAAGAAAGTAATAAACATGAATAGCATTTTTTTATGACGGAAATTTACTGGGCATTGTTTAGAAATGAAAAGCAGTTGCCATTAGGGAGTTTTACTCAGGGCATCAAACACACATCAGCAGTATAATTTATCCAAATGAGAGCATTATTCGATTATTATTGCATTAATAAATAATCCAATTCAAACTTTCAATTTCTGTGTGTCATTATGGTGAAATACCTTGGAAACCACGGCCAATTCTTGGCCGCGAGGAAAACGTGAAAGAAGTGGCGAAAATTCGATGATTCAAGTTCATGACAAATCATTTTTGGCGACGAAATCTCTCAGAATTTCTATTATTTCGCTGTGAACACCCCACTGTTGCTCCTCTTGCTAATATGTAGGCTCTCTTTATTTTAACAAGCTATATTTCACCTTTAAGGCCTACTAATAATTGCTTCAGCATGACCTCGAAAATTTTCGGTGCGAGCAGGTGAGCCCAGCGCACACCCCTAAAAATCATTGCTTTTATGTAGCTAAAATCATAAAATAAATGTAGCGTAGTTATTTTGGACATTTTCAATTCATGATAGATATATATTTCGGTTGAAGAAACAGCTTTTCTAAATTGATCAAAATTTGATTATTAGGCTTCTGTTAAAGGCGTAAATAAAAATATTGCAACAAAGGTGTCAGTCTCATCATAGAAGGTATTCGATTCATCTAACGGCCGATACAGTACAACGAATTGTGATGTAATAAACTAGATCTGTAAGTCTACCATTTTTTTGGTGTGTTGCAAGTTGTATATAGACACCTACGTTAATAATTATTACGATACACATGTATAGACATATGTATAGACATGCATTAACAATCACTGTGACATAATGTCAGTGGTGGTCAATGCGTGGCCTGCCGGGACATATTGGGTGGTCCGCTACCGCTTCTCGTATCGTAAGTGGCCCGTTGACATTATTTGAATCAGGGATGCGGAGTCGGAGTCCCGGAGACCTATCATTTGTGCTTGAGTCGGAGTCCTATCAAATGATAGGACTCCGGACTCCGGCCCATAGCTAGACCCGACATACAATACAAACAAAGGAGGCAATCAACAAAGGTCCTATTAACCTCCCGGAGTCGGAGTCCTATCAAAATTATAGGACTTCGCTTCCCTGATTTGAATCGATTATGTGAAAATGACTCCCTCTTATCTCGACCTTTGAGGGATGCTTCAAAGGGTCAGGGATCCTCTCTAGAATTTGCAAAACCATTAATTGGTAACTAACTAGCCATATACTTGTGGAAAATAGCCATCACTATGCTGTCGTATATGGCATTCGATGCCCTGTTGAGCTTGCTTCACTACGTAATAAACTATGCTTCAATGAACCTGTAAATAGGTTATATGAGGGCCTAAGTAGACCTAGGCTGCGTATGAAGGAATCCAAACGCATGATTTTGACAGACTAGCATTTTTTTCAAAGTTTCTTGCTGAATTTCATTTGTATACTATTACACCAATGTATTTTGTACTCGATTGGCACTAGGACGCGACTACCGTTTATGGAGCTCGTGCACGTTTTTTGAAAGCCGTTATGCTTGGGTGACATGCATGTACACGTAGGTATATATAGCATGATTAATTGTAGCCAAATCAATTCCATCTTGCACGGCTTTCAGGGCGGTTTATTGCGACCTCTATTTGCAAAACCCATGTTTTTTGGATGAAACAAGGGTGGATATCAGTCATCTCACTACAAATGTCAAATGGGCGTTTTAATTGCACAAAAGTAAAAGCTCCGCATGATTTTTTGGTATAGGCCTTTTCGCTCCTCAATAATTCACTTGAATTATAGAAAGTCCAATTCATGATCTCAACTTACACATCAAACAAATTAGTTGTGTACAGTAACTGCTGTATACAATTACATGTAAAATTTTGTTATTTAAAAGACGACAACTGTATAGACAGGGATACGATGCATGGGGAATAACTGGTATTTTACTACTTGCCTATTCTTTTGAAATTGGTGGCCCGCTAGCCTTGTTCGCGGGACACTCCTTGTGGCTACCACATTGATTGCCCACCTCTGAACATAATGTCATCATGTCATGAGTGGTTATCAATGAGCAAATAAACTGATTTCTCACCGACAATGTCCCTGATTCGCCCTATTTTACCGTATATGTCCAAAAAAACTTCATCCGAATTACTAAGCAAAGGAATCTAATGCCCGCTCCAATATCAGATTAAACAAGTGCATCAATTTGTTCCTTCTGATATACCTACTACTTTTCTCAAACATGTTGATTTCACATCAAATTAAAAACTGTACAATTAATGAAGAATAATGATGATCATGTGGAAATCGCGGACGAGCAGCGACTACGAATTGCCAAGAAGACAGATTCAGTATATCATTACATGTATATGCTAAAAATCTGTAAAATTTCCAATAAATTTGGTACTATGAAACGTTGGTAACGTATTCAGTAGACAACCACTTCTAAGAAGCAATTGCTTAATTCTAACGGTGAATGCCTAAATAAATTATGCGGAATATTTGAAGTGATCATGCAAAAATATAACCGTTCAGCAAAGACAGTTACCATTTCGACAAATTGTTGCGTCTGAAAACCTCACTGCATAGTTATGACTGCTGGTACCCACTTTTACGTGGGAATAACTTGGCCTCAGTTGTCTGGTTATTTACACGCAACATTGCGTTCGAATAACGTCACGTCTTTTGATATCGGATCAATTCAAGCCTTGTTGGCAACTAAAAATTAATTTCATTTTTGCTAGTTGAATTAAAGAACTGCTAATTTTCTTTTTTTGAAAGTAATCTCATAAAAAGACTCTCTCAGCTGCCACTATTCTTTCTCTAATAGGCCTACTAAAATTGTTATTAAAGGGTGTTCGTTACCAAACATAATAACTTGGAAGAAGCTTTTCGTATAACATTCATGATGCGGTAAACTGGGTTGAATCGGATCATAGTGCGAAATTGATCTTGTTGCGCAATCATAATGGTCATGGCGGAAATTATTGCACCTTATACAATTATCGTCTTTACACATAGTTTCATTATATGCCAAAAGTTTGACCGACTTACTCATCCAGTTCATTGTGTCAAACTTTTTTTACAAGATCGACCATTAGACAGAGTGTTTGTCAGCCTTGAACATCATCATGAACGAGGTTGTGTGGACTATGTAGTTCAACATCACTGAGTTGCCACTTAAGAATAATACTTGCTTTTACTAAATGAAATGTATAACCGTTGATGGGTGATATCAACTGCATCAAATGTAGTGACTATACTCGTGTTACAAAAGTTTGAGTTGATTCAATCAACTATCATTAACATCAACTTACCAGACGCCATTTCACGCACAGATCATAATGATTCACTGAACAGAAAAATTTAGAACATCGATGGCGGATTTGATGGCGGATTTTGTCGCCACCAAAAATACATTAGATTAATGGGGAGTTTCCACACTTGATATATTTAAACACTTTGAGTTATAGTGCTATCATTGTAGATCAAGATTTTGATTCGCATTTTTCTTTTGCAAATTGTGATCACATCCAAAGAAGCAGAATGAAGGATACAAGTAGCATGATGAGGTACACACGCTAGTACATAATACAGACATAATAGGAACATATCTTTAAACTATGCATTTTGTACATCATGTAATTATGCATTTTGCATAAAAGTTGTGTTGCATTCATTGAACATGACTTATTTAGCATCATCAAACTCAATTTTTGCTATTGAAGTGATTATTGATAAGATAAAATATACATCATTCTTGCTAATAACCTGCAGACAGCAGACATTAATGGAGCTCTAAACTACACTCTGAATGTGTCGTGGATGATTTACAGCTGTCTGAAAACGTTTCCAGGCATTGGTGTGCTTCAAAGTTTATGAATATATGAAATTGAGTCTATTACTTTGCACCAAAAAGTGACAATAATTTACATTAGAGCGACGGTGGTCCAGGAGACCCTACTTGACAGTTGAAGCAACATTTTTCTATGGCAGGACGTTACAATGGTTATTAATTAGAAAGATACGTTAAGGCTGTTTTAATATTCTAATAAGTTCTTTAGTTTTCTTTAGAATTTGTAATGATGTTAACTGCATTTTTGAAGTCAATCAAAATCAGGCAAATACAAATAACAACAATAAAATTAAATAAACGATGGATAAAAATTCCCATGCAAAAGATGTCCGGCTGGTAGGATTTCTGAAACCCTTTACTCAAGCATATCTATATAGTGTTATAAGTATGACATTCTATCTTCATTTTAGTACTATAAATAGCGATTTGTAATTTGAACGTAAATAATGTCTTTTCATGTATTATTGCATTTATTCATCTTAACAAATGTCTCGTTCTAATGACTTATTCGCTACAAAGACAAGGTTATGATACATTCCGAATGCAATCTTTCGGATGGTGATACGTATTTTCCATTATTCTGTAGGTTTCATATCTAAAAATTCACATCAAAACTTCACATACTTCATAGGTCTATACTAGATATGTACATTGTTCATGTGCCCATCTTGGGAGATAAGATGAATGTATAAGTTAACAATCCTGAATTGCACATGCATAAATATTATGTAAATATGACACAGAAACATTCAAACAATGATAATCAATGCTACTTTAAGTGAAAAACATCAATTTTCTAAATGGTACTTTTAAAAATGACATTTAAAACTGACCTTACAATAATCGATTTTGCCCAAATATTTACTGAAACTTCAACATACATACAAACTAAAAGTCACAAAAATTAACCTTCTATCTGACTTATTAAACTTTAATGACGCTGCATTTACATGCTCTTAATGTTGCAATGATTGACTCTGCAATTTCTCGAAAAAAGTCGTCAACGGTCGACATGGGTCTAATTAAATTAACCGGCAGGACGGCGCAGTGAGCAGTCGGCGCGCCGGTCTTCAATATTTGAGGCCGGGTGGCGGCTGGCGTTATGAAAACCGGTCCGGACGATCGGCGAGTCGGCGGCCGGTTCCATCCTGTTATGGGCATGAATTCTGAGGGCGGGAATGCACGTGTATGTTGTCCACCAGCGCTTTTAGTCTGAAACACAATCGAACGGAATTCCGCAATCTCCTTTTAAATACAGATAAATGATTCGCAGCAGGTTATGATGAGAGGGATGAAGGCCATCAGATTTTGGCGAGGTCGAACAACGATGATCAACTTGCATTCGTTCCGCCACACTGTCAAACTATCCTTTTTCTTGCAAAGTTATTGAATTCAAAATGCATTTGAAACTTCAAGCCGCAGCCGTGGTATTTTCTGTCGGCTCCAACCTCTTCACCCCGGCTGATGGGCGGCTCCGAAACCCTGCTCATAGCCACAGAAAGTATGGGCAAAAAAGACCCGTTACCAGGACACCTAAAAATTCAAAAATAATCAGTAATCTTTCAAAAAATCACAACAACGAACATAAAATTCACGAATGTTGAAACCCTTTTTCAGGTTTTTAAGACCTAATACATGAATTTAGTCCATTACAAAAAGTACATTTTTTCAAAAATGGTACTTTTTTAAAAAATTCGACATTAAATTCATGAATTATGAACCTTTTTCGGCGTATGAAGACCTAAATTCACAAATTTGGGCTTGGGCGTTTTTATTTTAAAAATACCCAATATTTTTCAAATTTTTTCAAAAATCTCAAAATTTGAGAATTAACAATTTTCCACACTTCGCTTAAACTCATGACCGTTCCAGGACACCGAAAAAAAAAATGCATAAAAGTGTACGAATCTCAAAATTTGAGAATTACAATTTTCACACCCACGCCCAAATCATCGATCCGTTCTAGGACACGAAAGAAAATTAGTTTATTTGTCAAAAAAACGTTTTTAAATCCATTTTTCAGAGTTGTTTTCTAAAAATATATTCATGTTTGACTAAAAATATTTCTTTAAAAATGGAAGAGAAAACAAAAGTGGAAAAGGGAAACTTTCAGAAATGGAAGGAACCTTCAAGAATATATCCTTCGTTATCATATGAACGTAGTTCTCAACTTTAATGGACATTGAAAAGATTAAACATTTGATAAAAATGGAATTAAAGATAACAATAACACAAAGATACGAGTTAAGGTATATGAAAGTTGACTAAAGGAATTTCTAAATTATTATTAAGATGTAGAGGCATTTTATAAAAATTAATTTAAGAAAGAGAGTGATGGACTCAAAGTTAAGAATAGTTAACCTCAATCAAGGAATATGGCTTTATTCTTAACAAATAAGTTTAGGTGCTTTGACAATTGGGTTATATCTTCAGGTGTTTTTAGTTAATTCCAGTAGTTGCGTCAAGGCTTTAACAGGTACGGGTGTTGAGTTGCGAATACTTCACTTGTTGACAATGTTAGATAAATCTATCTTAATAACTAAAGGAAACGAAAATCATTTAAAACTAAGCATTTACATATTAAAGAAAGTCTATTGATAAACACTACATTACTACTTTCATAAGAGTATGTGATGATAATGTTATTACGTTAGGAGTGAGATTGAAAAAATTTTGATCCAAATAAGCTCAATGAATGTAAATCAAATATCATTTCCCAATCACAGACAGAAAAAGGTTGATGATAAAAAATTAAAAAGGGCATGGCAAAAATTTCCTAGTGATGCTAAAAACATTTCTAATGAAGAACACATGACAAACTTTTTTTTAGAAGCGAAAATTTAAAGCAAAACTTTATTAAAACAAAACTTTTAATCACGAGGAAGGGATCGAGAAAACTTTAAACCGAGAAAACTTTAAACGAAAAGATCGTCAAACACAAAGCAAATAAAAAAATAATTTGTTCCAGTATACAATGTTTTTCAGCTGTATTCCAATGTTATCACAAATATTCAAATATTATATTTTAAAAAATGGATACCAATTAGAGCTGAAAAATTTTAAAAAAGAATTTTAAAACAATTCGAGAAGAGTTAATAAACAAAGATAGAAAATAGTTATGAAGAAAAATCATCTTCAAACATTAGAATGATCACAAAAGCTGGTATTCAATCTGATACTGTTTTGAAAAAATGCAGCAAACCGAGCAAGTAAAAACTGATTTTGAGGGGAAAGGGGCCAAACTATGACAACCATTTAAAACTCTTGAAAAAGAAAGTACAAATAATGATAAACAAATTGATATAACAGATTCAAGGAGCACAAAACTTTATTAGATGATAGGGATTTACTAGAATCAAACATTAATTAAGGAAATTACCAACATCTATGCAATTTGAACATTCTATACTCATTTCATAGATGGGAAGAAAAAACAATACTAGATTTTATCTCGGACAAAAAGAAATATTTCCACAACCTTTTCGAGGTTATAATTTTTTCACCAGATAAATCTCCTTTTAATTTTAGATAGAAAATTTTGTTTAATCTTTTAGAGAGGAGCAGATTTAAATAATTTATGCATGTAGAAGATCTCATAAAATATTAAAGCTATGTTAGACAGAGTTGGTGCAAAGTAAAACATATCTCTTAGACGTTATAAACTCCAATTAGAAAATTTTTATTCATCCAACGCGGAGTTAAAGTAGGGAAAGGTTTATCTGAAAAACAGAAAAACTGAAGCAACTGGTATTTTTACCCAGATGATCCACAAGAATTACTAAATAGATTAAAATATTTTAATATCTGCAATTTAAAAGATAGGAATAACTTTAAGTTTCAATGAAACTTCATGCTTATATTGAAAAGACTGATTAGAAAAGAAGATTCTAAATGAAGAGGGAACTCATAAAAGTATAACCGGACATCTCTGATGTCCTCCAGGGCTTCGCCGTAGCTGAAAATATGTTGTTGTTCTTTGATAATTTTTTATAAAAAAAAAATATTTCATAAAAAAATAGTATTTCTTTAATTTATTTTAGTTTAAAAAGTGTTCAGCAGGATTTTAGACAAAATTAATAATCATTTAGAAAAAATTTGATAGAGATTTTGGGTTCATCAAATTAGTACGACGTTAAAAATTATATCAACTACTTATCTCCCACACTTGTAATTTAGAAACCCCATTTACTTTTGGACAAATAAACATTATCTACTTGCATTGACTAGTTTCTCGACATTTGAACACTATTCAAACACGCTTATCAAAGATGTGAATGTTCAATTTAGCTTTTCTACTGATAGCAAAACATTGGAAATATAACTTTTCTTCTGGTTCTTACGAGTGAAACAATTATCAACATGAAATTAAGAGACATTTAGGTTATTTCATTTAAAGTAGAAACAATTACATTTTGCAGTTGAACCGGCAGTTAATAAATTTTCTCGTACTTTAGACGAAGTCATCAATGTTGATTTTAATATGGATAGATCATTGTCAAACGCTCATTAGGATTTAAAATAAAAAATACTATAGTCAAGGGTTATCATTTAGGTGAGAGATTCCAAAAATAACTGTGGAAATAAATTCAATTGTTGTACATTGTGACATTTTGAAGGGGATATATAATGGTAATTATCAAAATTTAATATTCGTTTCAGCTTTTACTGTACCATTGGTTATGATTAAATGTAATTCCACAAACATTAATTATTTTCCTATTACAAGAAAAAACTATTATCAACAATTGGCAATTAGAATCACTGATGAGAAGGACAAGAAATTATTTTGGAGGTTGAAGAGATTATGATAGCTCTTTGGTTCGGGAGGTATAAAACTGCCCACGCGAAGCTAGAGAAGTTTAATTTTCTTCTTCTTCTTTACAAAACAAAAAATTAAATAAAAATAAATTTTTTTATTAAAAAATGAGTGAAAGTGCTACATTTTAAATAAAAAAAAACATAAATTTAATCATCATCCAAATTTATCTAATAAAGTTTGTCAGTTATTTGTTGGAAGATCAGTTGCGGAAAAAACGTATTATTATTTTATTGAAAATTTTTAAGACATCAAATTTTTTGGATATAACAAATCTTATAATTTATACAACACGGCAGAACAACCCGTCTATCAATTTTTAATCTGGATTTGAAAATAATTTAAAAAAACAGCAATTGCTTCATTATTCAAAGAATATGAAAAAAATCTGAAGATGAAGAAGAAATAAGTTCGTGGTGTGAAGAAGCAAGCAAAAAATAATCAGTTAGTGGAATCTAATAAAAATTAAACATATAAGATTCAATTAATAGATGATAGTTGGGTTATATGCAAGATCCTAGTAAACTAGATAAAAACAATGATATCATTGTGTAATTTTGATGATTGATGTTAATGATCGAAATAGTCAGTTCAGAGAATTATTTCACAAGAGGTAGACATAATAACTGTAGTGTATATCATGTAACCCAAAGTATTATTCATTAGACGGAAGTGTTATTAGAAAGAATGCAAATGTATTTATACTATTTGAAATAAATGCACGAAACTTAAGTGATTTGTTAAGAGGATTTATGCGTAAGAAATAAAGATGAATTTAAACCTCGTGTAATAATGCTTGGTCAAAAGATTATGGCTTCATTACAATTAATATTGATAAAAAAATTCATGAAAGAGTTATTCCCCCTGCCCGAAAAACAAATATTTTCGGGGAGTGATAAAACTATACAAATATAGTGTTTACAAATATTTTTTTTATTTTATATATATATCAAATTTGTCTTATCTAAGAAATTAGAAAGATTAAAAAAGGTTGTTCAGTAGTTATTCATAGGTAAAATTTTCTTTTAGCATAATGGATCTAATTCTATTTATGTTCTTTCTTTTAAATACATTTTATGTTCTTTGAATTAAGTCTATAATTACATGCTGTTTTTATTTCATTATTAAATAATACATTTTTATAATCTTGAAATGTTATTTGATTAGCCACTGATGCCTTTGAAATTCCTTTTAATGTTTTATGTGTTTTCATATTATTAGTTGTATCATAACAGTAACATTTAGATTTTAAAAATATAGCTTCTGTTATGAAATCTTCATTTCCTTCTAATTCATCTTTTACTTTACATAAATCAGAAGGATGAATGATATCTTTTATTTTATCTATTTCTTCATCAAGTGTAGAATTATACGGTATTGTTAATTCTAAGAAAACAGAATCGGTATCTGTAAAGTGTAATTTATAGTTTTTGCCATAAGCAGGTGCTAAATAATCATATATAAATCTATACATAAATAGTTTA